>KZ071576.1:15420-31930 GCA_002091845.1 Anopheles cracens | reverse complement strand
TAGGTTCCGCTGGATGCTTCAGCTTGTGTTTAAGTCTTTTAAATTAAAATACAATTTTGGTCCTGTGCGAAAGCGCAGAGTCCTACACACCACAAGTTGTGGGTTCAAACCGCATCTGGACCGTCACCTTGTATGGAGGACTAACTATCCATCCAACTATTAACTACGAGTAACAACTGAGACAATCAGCGCCAGAACTGGCAGGCTAGACCTGGCTAGACCTAGTTGAGTTTGTTGTGCAAATTAGGGAAGGGAATGTTCATAGCTCAAATGTTGAATTATGCCTTTATAAATTAAAGACTCTGTGTTTGTACACAACCCTGACGGAATGACACTTGCTCGTGCTTTCGTTAAGCTGGGGCACTCGCGCAGGCTACGTTCGGGATGGGAGCAGGGGCTCTCACCCGAATCTAAAATTAATAAATATGAGGCGATGCTTCCTGATCGCTCTCTTCCTTTTGCAACACGGTCATAACTACGACTTGGTAACTATACACAAAAAAAACCATCGCATCCGAAAAACCTGCCGAAACTCCCGCGAACGAACACACAGTTTCATACATTTTGTTATTTTTCTGGTCTTATGAATTTGGGCAGACACAGGCGCTAAATATGATATGCTTTGGAAGTTTCTTTCCACACAGGACTTTTAACATTTAGTCAATTACATTTTCAGAATACTTAGTTTTTTTAAATAATAATTGAATTGACCCACCAGGCGCTAAGGTATCAGTTAAGCGAGGCATGCTATTGTACACTCTAGCCATTTGACTGGAAATTTTGACGATGCCAAACTTAGTAGAAGCACTTTTTGATGTATTAGCCTTAAAAACTAATTCTTAAATTTACCGAGCATATTTCCACCATATAATTAATGCCATCGCTCCCATAAAATGTCCCCTCGACGCAGCCACGGCAACCCATGCCTTGACAGTGCCAAGAGCAGCGATAATTAATTAGAACTTTCGCCATAACTATTTCCGCCCGCATTCAGCGTGCACTGACGCTCGCCACCCAGACCCAAACTTTATCCATAATTTCTGCATCGTTCGACCGGCAGCCAGTCGTCCGGTACCCACTGCACACAGTGGTGCTGGTGAAGTTTTGATTGTTTCCTAATGATTGTTATTTACTTCTAATTATGCCTGATTTGCACAGCTTCCCCGCTTCCGTCGGTGGTTCCGAGTGTGTACCTGCGGCGGTGGGCGACTGTGGCCCCTGCGATTTCTTAGCTTCCCTTCGCCGTGCGTCGACGCGTCGGCACGGAAAGCCGCTAACCGTGCGTGCGAACGGTGTGCGCTGATGTGTTCTTGGGCCTAATCTCCTTTTCCGGCCGTTGCTGTCATCCGCCGGCGGGCGCGTCTATTTGTTGAGCTCGGTTTCCTCAAATCCCACCGTCCTAGGGGTCGCGGACAGGGCGGACTGGGGGAGGAAATTGAATTTCCACCAACCCCTTTTTAGCCGGCGGAGGGAAACTCCGGCAGTAAAATCTGGAGTTTATACGGCTCCGCCGGTGCGAGAACACCGGAGAGGGAGCGAAGAAGGGCCAAAAATCGACGTAGCAACAACCGAAGCGTACCGCGGAGGGAAGCAGACTCCCTCCTCGATCAATCGACCGCCCGGCGTACCCGACGTCGTAGGTGGCTTTTCCGGTGCGGTGCACTGACGGTGTCGAAGCATAACACCTCCGTTCCCGATCGGGCCAACATATGCTCGCAACATGCCCGAGAACAACATAATAATGTAATAATATCTAATAAAGATTGTCGCTGTCGGCTGCCGTGTTGCGACGGCGAAAGCGAGATGGCGCTTTCCCGGGCGCTCCCGGGCGGCTCGCTTATTGACGGCTTTTCCGGAACCGAACGAAGGCGACGTAAGGCCGAGAGCGAGACGCACGCCACGCCGAGGCTTATCGTGTGCAGGGATGCATGAATAAATTATTGCGAATTATGACGGTCGTTACCGGAGCCCGGACCCGGCGTCGGAGCATTAGGGGCTAATCAATCAAAAAACCCAGCACACGCATTTGCGTACGCGAGGGAGGGCCCTATGCCCGGGATGATACCGGGTGTCACGAGGTATCATGACGGGCACGGTAGGGATGCGTGCGTGTGAGCTTGTTTTTCTTGTAGCCGTTTTTTTACCGACGCAACACGGGAGGGAAAATGTGTCCGTTTGACGGAAAAATTAAATCACCTCCAAATTGATTTTAATGAGCTGATAAACCGCATCAAATTGTTGCCCCAGGTGTGTTGGGTGTTGTGTGTGTGTGTGTGCACTGCTGTGAGCAGGACGAGAAATGTCTCAATGGCGAAAATTGTCGGATTTCTGTTGTGTACACTGGAAGCAGGATGTTAGTTGATGGAAAATTACGCGAACGAACACACAGTTTCATACATTTTGTTATTTTTCTGGTCTTATGAATTTGGGCAGACACAGGCGCTAAATATGATATGCTTTGGAAGTTTCTTTCCACACAGGACTTTTAACATTTAGTCAATTACATTTTCAGAATACTTAGTTTTTTTAAATAATAATTGAATTGACCCACCAGGCGCTAAGGTATCAGTTAAGCGAGGCATGCTATTGTACACTCTAGCCATTTGACTGGAAATTTTGACGATGCCAAACTTAGTAGAAGCACTTTTTGATGTATTAGCCTTAAAAACTAATTCTTAAATTTACCGAGCATATTTCCACCATATAATTAATGCCATCGCTCCCATAAAATGTCCCCTCGACGCAGCCACGGCAACCCATGCCTTGACAGTGCCAAGAGCAGCGATAATTAATTAGAACTTTCGCCATAACTATTTCCGCCCGCATTCAGCGTGCACTGACGCTCGCCACCCAGACCCAAACTTTATCCATAATTTCTGCATCGTTCGACCGGCAGCCAGTCGTCCGGTACCCACTGCACACAGTGGTGCTGGTGAAGTTTTGATTGTTTCCTAATGATTGTTATTTACTTCTAATTATGCCTGATTTGCACAGCTTCCCCGCTTCCGTCGGTGGTTCCGAGTGTATACCTGCGGCGGTGGGCGACTGTGGCCCCTGCGATTTCTTAGCTTCCCTTCGCCGTGCGTCGACGCGTCGGCACGGAAAGCCGCTAACCGTGCGTGCGAACGGTGTGCGCTGATGTGTTCTTGGGCCTAATCTCCTTTTCCGGCCGTTGCTGTCATCCGCCGGCGGGCGCGTCTATTTGTTGAGCTCGGTTTCCTCAAATCCCACCGTCCTAGGGGTCGCGGACAGGGCGGACTGGGGGAGGAAATTGAATTTCCACCAACCCCTTTTTAGCCGGCGGAGGGAAACTCCGGCAGTAAAATCTGGAGTTTATACGGCTCCGCCGGTGCGAGAACACCGGAGAGGGAGCGAAGAAGGGCCAAAAATCGACGTAGCAACAACCGAAGCGTACCGCGGAGGGAAGCAGACTCCCTCCTCGATCAATCGACCGCCCGGCGTACCCGACGTCGTAGGTGGCTTTTCCGGTGCGGTGCACTGACGGTGTCGAAGCATAACACCTCCGTTCCCGATCGGGCCAACATATGCTCGCAACATGCCCGAGAACAACATAATAATGTAATAATATCTAATAAAGATTGTCGCTGTCGGCTGCCGTGTTGCGACGGCGAAAGCGAGATGGCGCTTTTCCGGGCGCTCCCGGGCGGCTCACTTATTGACGGCTTTTCCGGAACCGAGCGAAGGCGACGTAAGGCCGAGAGCGAGACGCACGCAACGCCGAGGCTTATCGTGTGCAGGGATGCATGAATAAATTATTGCGAATTATGACGGTCGTTACCGGAGCCCGGACCCGGCGTCGGAGCATTAGGGGCTAATCAATCAAAAAACCCAGCACACGCATTTGCGTACGCGAGGGAGGGCCCTATGCCCGGGATGATACCGGGTGTCACGAGGTATCATGACGGGCACGGTAGTGATGCGTGCGTGTGAGCTTGTTTTTCTCGTAGCGGTATTTTTTCCGACGCAACACGGGAGGGAAAATGTGTCCGTTTGACGGAAAAATTAAATCACCTCCAAATTGATTTTAATGAGCTGATAAACCGCATCAAATTGTTGCCCCAGGTGTGTTGGGTGTTGTGTGTGTGTGTGTGCACTGCTGTGAGCAGGACGAGAAATGTCTCAATGGCGAAAATTGTCGGATTTCTGTTGTGTACACTGGAAGCAGGATGTTAGTTGATGGAAAATTACAGGTAAGCCTTGCATTGTAATTTGAAATCGCAATCTTATAATTTATCTATTTGCAATGTAATGCTTGCATCCTTTACTACGGATAGTGAATTTTCATGGTATATGAGTGTGGTTTTGTCTGATTTCATACGCATATTAAAAAAAGGAAGATGTCTTGGTATTTTTTATGCAAGTACAACAATCAGTGTTGTTTGCTTAGGAACACCTTGAACTCGCAATGCTTTCTGTTGAAAAACTTCATTTTTTCTTCATTGTATTATAACATAATCCTTTACTTTTATTCAAATAAGCGCTCTGGCTTTACTTGTTATTTAAGGAATTTAAGGATTTGTTTGTTATTTATATGATTTATTTTATTCTTTTATTTTAATATATTCTAGACATATTTTTGCTGCTCAGTGACTAGTTGGTCAATGTTTTTATCAATTGGCGACTTGCCTTTCCAATTGTTAGCTACTTTATGTTATATTGTTTAGTAAGTAGCCTGTGTCTTATCTATTTCGGTTTATTATCTAATCAAATAGTTTAAATGTACATTAAAAAATGTCATTATGTCTACTGCATGTTTCAACAATTGCTGTTTTCAATTCTTTCACCGATTAATATTGTTTTTTGAATATAATTTTCTTTTGGTTTTTGTCTGTTTTCCGTTCGATATTAGTTGAGAGAAAAAAGTACATTATCCCTAATATGCTTGTTAATCCGTTTGAATAGAAGGCACCGTCGTACAGCTTAAATATATATTTTTTGTACTACAACCGATTTACGAAAGATAGAAGACAGATGCCTCAATGCTCTATCTTAAAAGATTTAACAGTAAAATCTATCGTTCCACCGATTTCGTTCACTCCTTTAAAGACTCCGGATGTCCATTTTGACTCAATGGGACATTATTTGTCGATTGTAGATGAGTTTTTATGAAATTTAAGCTGGAAAATATTCTATTGGTTTGTTTCATCCTATCAGTGTATTCGTTATTGTCATAGCCTCCTCCAAAGCAACAGTGGAAAGTAAAACTCAGATAAAATAAAGGGTTGCCATGATATATGAAGAGGAAAGGGATGGGGATACTATCAATAAAAAAAAACTAAATTATAATAAAACACAGATTAGTTTCTGAACGTTCAAACCATTTCACGGAAATTCGTTCAGCAACTAAACATAAAAATCCACACAAATATAAAAACCTTCTAATTGGGTTGAAATGACCAGCCACGGTCATGGAAAAAACTAAGATTTCGCTTTCTGGAAATATATGTACAGCATTTTTCATCCATTCTTGAACAGTTCCCACAGTTAAATGAAATCGTCCGTTTCAATGATGAAATCCTTCCACCCATTCTTGAAGTGGTTATTATGTGTAGTTCAAAGATCGACCTCGAACAAGTCGATGAAAGGATTTCATCATTGGGTGGGACGATTTCATCCAACTGTGTGAACTGTTCAAGAATGGATGAAACATCCTGTAAATAATTCTAAAATTTGACAACATCCATTAACAACCGTCTTCTCACAGTTTAACGGTCTTGGTAACTATGAATTAATCGAATTATGCAATGAAGAACCCGTTACAGCGAGTTAAATCCGCACGATTCCGGTCTATTTCTTTTCAATCATTAAACCATTTAAACATCGTCTAGACCTGAGCCGATCGTATCAAGAAAAATGTTTAAAAACTATCTAAGCTGCTTTCGTGTTTTTCACAACACATTTGAAAAGATGCTTCATTTGTATGTACGTAGATAAAACATAGATAAATGACCGATTCGAAATAAAAATTCGATAAAAACTAATTTGTCTGCTCTATCGCTCCCTACCGTCTGTCTCTATGCACCTAGCAACCTCTCGCTTCACTAAGACCGTTTATCCTTCCTCTATTCAGTCCCATCTGAGCCATTGAAAATAGTACACCGAAAATGTCCTCCCAAACCCGGTGAGAGTTTTTTGCGCGCGCGCGCGTCTGTGTGTGTGTTTCACCGCGACCATCACCTAATGATGACGGTACAGGCACAGGCTCATCACACAAAGCTGGTCATTCGTCAAGGATTTGGTGGTATATGCTATCGTGTAGTGCCTACGCCACGGCCGATTCCAACTGCCCCGTGCCGGCCAGGATGCGGTCCGCTCTGGGGAACATGATCCGCTCGGATGTTGATGTGCAAAATGTGTAATGAGACGGAACAGGGCGATAGTGTAATAACGATGACGGCAAATCGACCACCAGAAGACGAGCTGCTGACGAGATTTTCATGTCATTTCGGGGTGTGCTTTTTTTTTGTTGGTACGTTTTTGACTCTTTTTTGTCCTGTTTTGTCCTCCTTTTGCCGGTGGGCTACAGGCTGAGCGGCAAATGACATTTTATGAAATGTTCCAATTTTTGCTCGTTGTGCAGACGAACCGTTGTACTTGTGTGCGATTTTGTTCGGCCAATTAGGAGGCTAATATTTCGTTTGTATAGCATTCGGAAGGGGAAAAACAGAAAACCTGTCCACTTAAAAAACATTTTATTTAGAATTTTTACATTGATTTAATCATTTAAACTACATTTAAATTCTATAACTAAAATTTGATTTCACCGTAGTTTTCATCCAATTTTCTACACCTCAGATTTATACGCAACCCTAAGATTAGCTCAACACAGACCACAAGTGGGAAATTAAAAAGCCATCCGATTAATTATCGTTGGCGAGTGGTTTGCCAGCCACAAGGACTACCTACGAGCGCGCGCGAGCGCCATTACACGCCATGGTCATTATCAACACAAAAAAAAATCATCAAAAACATAATCATTTCCAACGGAGCATTTCAGCTACTACGCTCCTGGTTCAGTTCCCGTCCGTGGAAAGATCATACATCATTTCGCACAGACAAAACGGAAATGGAGCAGGAGGGAGCTTATAAACAGGAGCAAAAAAAAACCCTCAGGACGACCAGGTATAAATAGGTTGTTGAAAAATTATGCTCTCATTTATCATGCTTTCTAGCGCTGCCCGGGCTCTCACAACAGGATGCTGTCGAATCGTGTGCCCGTGTGCCGTCTAGGCAATTGAGGATATATTTCGGAGCAGCAACTGCCCACCGTCGCTGGTGCCGGGTCGCGGTGGTCGGGTCGGGTTGGACCTCGGTTGTCCGGCAACGTTTTTCCCGTTTCGTGCTTCGACAACTCAAAAGCCGCCACTTGATTCAGCTGCATTACACGGTTGATGGTAATTTAAAAGCGAGCTCCCAAAACTCCCCAACAGCGTGGCCTACCCCTGCGTGTGGTTGACTCGCTTCCGCCGTGGGAGAGAGTAGAGTGGAGCGTCTTCCAGTTGGACCCGGTTGTCGTGGGAGGTGGGCCAACGGAGGCCACCACTACTAGCGCTCCAGTGGTCATTATGTAATTGAGTTTAAAGTTTTGAAGAGTCGTCCTCTGTTCATTCGGCACAAGCGACTGCCGGCCCATTTATGGGGTGCCGGGGACTTGGGAAAACTTGCTTCACAGCTTCTGTATTGGTAGCAAGCGTACCGAACGGCTCGATTGTTTGGTATGCTTCGTTATGTCCAGTAGCATTTTGGAGTTAACAGTTGAGGTAGTTTGATATTTGCGAGTTATTATTTCAACCAACACTTACAAATACATAAAAACTAACGAAAATCTTCTTAAATTCATCTGAAATGGTCTAATTTATCCCTTACGCACATTAATCTTGTAATTCATTCCATGTTTCGATTATACAATTCCTTATTCTTAGTTCTAAGGCAAAAAAGCGATAAGTTATATATATTTAACTATAACCCCCTTGTTTAAGATAATATATAATAACAATATTCGCATTTTTTCGCATTTTTACACACACTATTTTTATTTTTTCACCACCGTCAAAATCGCTCCCACTAACATAACTATACGTCCACTTACGAACATTCAGTTTTTTCGATACAAATAATCGTTTTAAAATTCGATTTAAAATACAGGAACTTTTAAAAAATCATGCATAATGTTTATATCAAGGCATATTTTTTAGTCATTTTCTTAAATGCATTATGACTTGTTTTTTGCACTTTTAAGGCTCAAATTACGAAATTACGTTTATTTAGAATTTAAGTATTGTTTTGGTGGCATATTTTGGTTCCAATTTTTAACATTTCCCATAACCTATTAACATTTGAAAGGTTTTTAACCATAACCTTTCAAACCATGCAGTTATTGCTGATCCAACACCCGTAGTAATATGTATAATAAATGGTTAAAGTTGCGGATTTTGGCAGATTTGCGATGTTTATCGATTTAAAAGCGTCATAAAATCGAAAACCAATCGTATCAATGTACCAGCAACAATGAAATATTGAAGAAATGTGACAAAATATATGAAAATATGTTATAATTCTTTTTTCTGTCTGGAAGTACGGTCCAACCCTCCTTCCGATAAGAAAGTAGTACTTTGTAGAACAACTTAGTAGAACATAATTTTTAACTATCTCTTCAAGTTTTCGTTCTATTCTCAAATAACAGGTTAGCGTATAGTTATGTTACGGATTGTATTATAACCATATTTCAATTTATTTGAAAATAGTTGTCATAAAAATGAGTCAGAAGAATATTATGCTGTTCAAGCTTATTTTTAAATATTAAATAATATACTACTTTCAAGCGTAAAAAACACACGCAAAGTAAATTTATAAACACCAATAATTGCTCCATCGATAACTTTTAATTTAATTAAAGTTCCCATGATCCAACATAGCGCGTGAAAACAAAAACAAATAAGGTGCTTACCCACCAGCATTAATTAATAAAAACCATATTATCCACATTACGATCCATTTTGAGTGATAACAAAGCATCATGAGGGTATCAAATGATTAAATATCTTCCATTCGCTGCTTTAAACCCACGCTTGCCAATCGGCTTCAACAAATCCGATTCGTTCGGCTTCCCACATGCGAATGAACACGTGAATGAAGGGCAACCGGGCCTGGGACGATATTGAACCGCGCCGCAGGTCCTAATTAATTTATTGCATTCATTAACCGCTTATCGACAGTTCGTTTGCTAAAACCGACAATGGAACAGCTCGAGGAAACAGCTGTGTCGAGCTGCACCCGGGGGCCCCCGAGGGACGACGAATGCGGCCTGTGAAAGTAACCGAATTGAATGACGTTTCGCATCGAGTTTCCAGCGCCCACTAACGAGCCGTTGCAGACGATTGCAGCGACCGGAAACGGAAACGGCAACCCGGGAGGAATCGGATTCGGCTCGTCGAGAAAGCGCGCTCAAGGCTGACGTGTGCGGTGGCGTGTTGTCGGACGGGTTGCCTGGCAACGCCGGTGCCCCGACACAGCAGCCATTGCGTCGGTCGTCGGTGTGTGCAAGCGTGGCGCGTATATGCAACTGCAGCTCCGACGGTGGGCCGTGAAGACGATTGTGTTGATTACGGTAGAGTAGCTCGCGGCGCTACGGCGCACAAATCGCGCGTGGGGTGCGGTGGGAGGAAGAGGGGGATGTAAAATTTTCGCCACAATCCTGTCACGTGCCTAACGCACTTCAACGGTGTACGCCCCGATGGTTAAGCGACGCTCGGCTAAGAACAACGCTTCGATAGACTTCATCGACTTCATCGCTTCCAAGGGGCGCTCGGGCTGACGGTGACGGATGGATGAGAACCCTGCTGATGCTGATTCCGTACCGGCGGCCGCCCACCCGAGAGCGGGAGAGGGTGCAAAATTGAATTTCATTATCCGCACATTTATCAGCCGTCGGCCACCGTCAGCATCCCCGGTTGGCTCACGGGCGGGACTCACGATGACGTGTGTGATCGTTCCGTCGCAGCTCGCAGCGCGTAGCCGGAAGTCGGTGGAAGCGCTGGGAAGGTGATTGGTTCCCCGGGTTCGCTTCTTCGGCCGGGTTCGCCGCGCTCGAGAAAGTCGCCCTCGAACCGCGCGCACATTCGGCCGACGCTCGATGGCTTCCTAATGGTGATTATCATTCGCTCGTCCGCACGTCAATCTGACAACCGTCCCCGGGACAAGCATCCGATGGGACGGCAGCGCCCGTGGGAGCGGCTGTGGTGTGCGTTCTGCGATTGACGTCGCCGGACGTTTAATGTCGTACCATGCCGGGCGACCTCCGATGCGTGCGCTTCTATTATCTGTCCGATGGTAATGATAAGTAGCCACGCGATGCGACGAAACATGTGTTTCATCGTGCGATACCAAGGCAGGCTGCCCGGGGAAACCGTGGAAAAAGTATGATCGATTATGGGATTTGGAATTTCGGAAAATCATACTTGCAACATTGCAAGACACTGTGAGGCTGGTCGTTTGATCTTCAAACATGTTTAATGAAATGCAAACGAATTAAATTCATTATGGGTGTTGTTTTTCTGTTTAAGCTTTTCCTCTCTTAAAACAAAATATTTTGATTTTAGTTTTTTGCTTGGAAAACACTTCTTTCCTATTCCTATTCCACTTCTTCCCCTTTCCTAACACAAATCTTTCCTATTTGCATTTCATCACCTGGTCTAGTTTATAGAAATATTGTACCATAACCATTTTAAAAGTATTTTTTCGTTCAGGATTATGATAAAATTATTGCAGAGAGTATCGTAATTTTCATTTTGGAAAACACTTCTTTCCTATTCCTATTCCACTTCTTCCCCTTTCCTAACACAAATCTTTCCTATTTGCATTTCATCACCTGGTCTAGTTTATAGAAATATTGTACCATAACCATTTTAAAAGTATTTTTTCGTTCAGGATTATGATAAAATTATTGCAGAGAGTATCGTAATTTTCATTTTCATGTGAAGTTTTTGGATTACATTTTATGCAAATTATGCCTAAATAGTGGTAAATATCAGATATGAGACGGTATATCTGATTGTTTAATCGATGAAGAAGTCTCAGAAGCTTGTAAAAAAGTTGTAAAAATTCAACACAATATTTGAATCTTTAAATCAATTTATTACCCATCATTATTATTCAATCATCATCACAATCATTATTACAGCGAGGAAAGCCAATAATCACCAATAAAAGAACTGAATTTCCTATTTATTGAAACCTGGAGCAATCCGCTCGAAGAAGAAACTGAATAAGGTCAAAAATGTGATTTAGCGTGATTCATGTTCTATTCTTATGGTGTAATATGCTTGCATGCAAGAACCTTTCCTATTTTACAATACTTTCTTGATGCTTTGACTCACAAAAATCAGTCTGCATAGCTTCGAGACGCGGGTGCTTCGCCATTTCCTCGTATTTAAAATGTATGCTTTGGTTTAATATGTATATGTCCCTAATAACATGGATATCCTTTGCAGGGGTATACATAGGGTCGTCATCAACATCATTATTAGATTTTATTTGTTTATGATTATTCATGGTTTGACTGTGCGAATAATGCGAAAAACTCTGAGTAACTAAAAAAACAGAAAATTTTGAGAGTGGGAAGTTTTGATCTCCAATCTTATTAAAGTTTGGAGATCCAAGTTTACCAAGTTGCGCTCCTTCTTACGAAATCGGTCTAACCAAGTACAAACAACAAAATTAGTTCAAGTACAGCTTTGCTGTAATGATGAAACTTGTATAAAAAATCAATATTTTTCGTTGTTAGAAAATCATCTGATCCATTGGTAACGCGCGAAATTTCATCCATGCAATGAAGGGTTACAATATTCGAACCCATTAACAGATAATCTAATATGCGGATTATTATAATTAAATTTGCTTCCCGGAACCAGCACAAGCAGAGGTATGGACAGGGTTGGCGTGAGTGGGGGGAGGGGGGGGGTGTAGCAAAAAGGTTAGATCGATTTTTTACCACTCTGTCGAATGATGATGGAAAAGTTTTTTTTCCGAACACTGGCAATGTGTCAGGGCTTTCGTTAACGGAAGCTGTTAGTTGAGTCTTGAGGAGGACGCAATGCAACATATCACAATATAACCAATTCGCATTGAGCCTTAAAAACACTGAAAGTGAAACAAAAATTGAATGTAAATTTCATGAAATGGGTCAAGTCAGTTCTTACGCATGCGTTGAACTTTGAAATTATATGATAAAATTATCAAGTGATAGCGTTTCATATGGGGACTGTTGCATATGCTCAAAATACGTAGACAAATATTCATTTTTGTGATCAACTGTGCCTATCAAGTAATTCAATAGCATCTGCGATCGAGGAAGATCTCCTTCCGGACAAAATGGTTCTTGTACAAAACGTTAATCAGGCTTTTAGACTCAAAAAATGAGGCTTGGTAGAGAGCCATCTTAGGGCGTCTGAGCATCTGGTACGTACGTTGAAAGGAATCAGATGAAACCCAGAGAGGTCATATAGCCATAAAGACCCAGAAGGACATGAGCACAACGTCAAAGGTTATATGGCATATATGGCATATTTAGTCGATCTGTGCGAGGAACTGGACCGGTAATTTTAGCAGCATTTCACTAAAAAAATCTCCCTCCATACGTATCCAGGATGCTGCAATCTACTTTGACGTAGGAATGTTGTGATAAGAGAAGGACGAGAAGATGTAGCCGTGGTAAATTTGAGCGAGAAGTTCCTTAAATTCGACTCCACGATCAACACTGTCGAGGGTCATATACGCTCTGCTGGTACAGCAACTACCGTAATTTCTCATGGACATTATCTTGCCATTGTGGACGACTTTGTATGGATTGACGTAGCAAGTTTACATTCGATTGTTCATAAATGACAGTGAGCTTCAACAGGGAACATCAGAAGACTTCGGTACGCACCAAGTGGCCCAGAACCATAAATATGTCATAGTTGAGCTGGACCATAAACAGCACCAGCAGCAAGCAGATCGTATCGAAAACGGTCTTCTGCGACCGTTCTGCGATGCTAATTCGTTGAGAAACGCATTATTAAAGAACCCTGCAAGTAAAGTTGAACGACGATCACCTGAAGACGACAACAACAACGGTGTTCCAGAGCACTCCAGCCGCATCTGCTGCTCCGAGTCAGAAGTGATCATCTTGCGAGTGTGCACATACAACTTACATGAGTTATATTAAAGTATTCTAACAAAAAGTAAAAACATTTCGATATGTATTGACGCTAATTTGACTTGACCATCCTTTCAAATTGCAATCCATCCGTTCGAGCGTGCAACAAAGCGCAGCACATAATCTCCAATCCCCGTCCGTCCGAACGACAACCCAGCTTAAGCTGTTGACTTCCGCCAGATATTCTTTGATGATAAAAATCCATCCGGCAATCCTAGCTAGTAATTTTTACCACAAAAAGCGTCGACAATGTTAGCCTGCACCCTGCATGGCTATGTCTTCCATGTTCCGAAAGATGCAAATCCTTCGCTCACCACTCGTAACGGCTAACCCTGAACAGCTCCCGAGAGTCCGTCATCAGCCCTTCAAATGATGTACACAGTCGCGTGGATGGACTCGAAACACCGCAGCCGCAGATTTCGCTTTTTTATTGATTTGTTCCACCGCAGAGTTACTCCCCGTACACGATAAACATTACGGACGAGCTGGGGAACCCCTGCAAGAACCGTGCCGTGAACCAGCTCGTAAACGAAATCGAGCCACGGGATTAGCAGTGCGCTAAGCTGCGATGATTGCGAGAAACAGAAGGATTAGATTTTTATCGTCCCTCCGAGGCTGTGCCGCAAGAAACCGAGGGTTGTTGGCAGACGCAGACAGACAGCCGCAGACTCCGTTACCCACCGGAGCCGAGACGGAGTCTGATCGCGGTCGGTTCGGTTTCTCAAATGCCACATCTGGTTTAATATCGTGCCGATAGAGGCTGATAAAAAATAAATACCCACAAGTACAGGAGAAAGTGACCATTTCGAAGCAAAAAAATGGTTCGCCAAGGGACTACACTGCAGCGGTTGCTACACACCCGAAGGGTGTACGGGTGCAACAAGGCCCGCTTCGCATCCGGCTAGCTAGGATTGCCGGATGGATTTTTATCATCAAAGAATATCTGGCGGAAGTCAACAGCTTAAGCTGGGTTGTCGTTCGGGCGGACGGGGATTGGAGATTATGTGCTGCGCCTTGTTGCACACTCGAACGGATAGATTGCAATTTGAAGGGATGGTCAAGGCAAATTAGCGGCAATACATATCGAAAGTTTATCAATGGTTGCTTCAGTTTGTAAGAGATCAGCCAAGGCTTCGGTTCAGTTCATGTTGAGTGGATCATCGTTAAATGTTTTTACATTTTGTTAGAATACTTTAATACAACTCATGTAAGTTGTATGTGCACACTCGCAAGATGATCACTTCTGACTCGGAGTAGCAGATGCGGCTGGAGTGCTCTGGAACACCGTTGTTGTTGTCGTCTTCAGGTGATCGTCGTTCAACTTTACTTGCAGGGTTCTTTAATAATGCATTTCTCAACGAATTACCATCGCAGAACGGTCGCAGAAGACCGTTTTCGGTACGATCTACTTGCTGCTGGTGCTGTTTATGGTCCAGCTCAACTATGACATATTTAAGGTTCTGGACCACTTTGTGCGTGCAAGTCTTCTGATGCTCCCTGTTGAAGCCCATTGTCATTTATGAACAATCAAATGTAAACATGCAAAGTCGTTCACAATGGCAAGATAATGTCCATGAGCGGTTCCGGTAGTTGCTGTACCAGAAGAACGTATATAACCATCGACAGTATTGATCGTGATCGCTCGCGGTAATTTACCCCGGCTGCATCTTCTCGTCCTTCTCTTATCACAACATTCCTACGTCAAAGTAGATCGCAGCATCCTGGATAGGTAAGGAGGAAGATTTTTTTAGTGAAATTCTGCTATAATTACCGGTCCAGTTCCTCGCATCGATCGGCTAAATATTCCATAAATGCCATATAACCTTTGACGTTGTGCTCATGTCCTTCTGGGTCTTTATGGCTATATGACCTCTCTGGGTTTCATCTGATTCCTTCCATGTTCCGAAAGATGCAAATCCTTCGCTCACCACTCGTAACGGCTAACCCTGAACAGCTCCCGAGAGTCCGTCATCAGCCCTTCAAATGATGTACACAGTCGCGTGGATGGACTCGAAACACCGCAGCCGCAGATTTCGCTTTTTTATTGATTTGTTCCACCGCAGAGTTACTCCCCGTACACGATAAACATTACGGACGAGCTGGGGAACCCCTGCAAGAACCGTGCCGTGAACCAGCTCGTAAACGAAATCGAGCCACGGGATTAGCAGTGCGCTAAGCTGCGATGATTGCGAGAAACAGAAGGATTAGATTTTTATCGTCCCTCCGAGGCTGTGCCGCAAGAAACCGAGGGTTGTTGGCAGACGCAGACAGACAGCCGCAGACTCCGTTACCCACCGGAGCCGAGACGGAGTCTGATCGCGGTCGGTTCGGTTTCTCAAATGCCACATCTGGTTTAATATCGTGCCGATAGAGGCTGATAAAAAATAAATACCCACAAGTACAGGAGAAAGTGACCATTTCGAAGCAAAAAAATGGTTCGCCAAGGGACTACACTGCAGCGGTTGCTACACACCCGAAGGGTGTACGGGTGCAACAAGGCCCGCTTCGCATCCGGCTAGCTAGGATTGCCGGATGGATTTTTATCATCAAAGAATATCTGGCGGAAGTCAACAGCTTAAGCTGGGTTGTCGTTCGGGCGGACGGGGATTGGAGATTATGTGCTGCGCCTTGTTGCACACTCGAACGGATAGATTGCAATTTGAAGGGATGGTCAAGGCAAATTAGCGGCAATACATATCGAAAGTTTATCAATGGTTGCTTCAGTTTGTAAGAGATCAGCCAAGGCTTCGGTTCAGTTCATGTTGAGTGGATCATCGTTAAATGTTTTTACATTTTGTTAGAATACTTTAATACAACTCATGTAAGTTGTATGTGCACACTCGCAAGATGATCACTTCTGACTCGGAGTCCATGCGACCGTCGCCGAAGCCCGAACTGCGTGCAATGTCAATCAAAATGTGTCACAACAGATTTAAAACGATATCGAAAATGCAAAAAGTGCTTCATTTGGTTAAATAAATTAATGTCACGTGGCCGACCGTACGCCACCGCACCACCACCAGCCTCCTCTCCGCCGGGACGCCGAAAACGGATCGGAGGGTGGCCCGTCTAGCTGGCCGTGGGTTTTCTCGCCGCTTGATTGAGTGAACTGACAGCCGCAAAATCGCACTTCCCGCTAGCGTGCGGTGTTGCTGCGAACCTTTTCCCTTGTCAAGTCACGTCACATCGGTCACTCAACAGCCGCAGCCGTGCGCACGAACGTGAGCGTAAACTAATCCGCCCATGCACCCAGGCGGCCAGAATCAACTTCGGCCCCGTGCGCCTTATTAACTG
>KZ071576.1:4644-15061 GCA_002091845.1 Anopheles cracens | reverse complement strand
TCATAATAAACGAATACGGCACAATTACTACTTGGTTAGACCGATTTCGTAAGAAGGATCGCAACTTGGTAAACTTGGATCTCCTAACTTTAAAAAGATTGGAGATCAAAATTTCCCATTCTCATATTATTTTTGTTTTTTTCGAGTTACCTAGAGTTTTTCGCATATTTCGACTCTCAATTTCTTATATACATGTAAGAATAAGAGAGAGGGGGAACACTTCTAGGAATGAGGCTTCAGTGCTTTATTATAACTGTATACTGTACGACGGTTGGCAAATTTCTGGCCCTAGCTATTTCGAGACATCCGTTTATATAGGCTCTTTCGTGAGCACAGGGTGATCGTTCCGTTAAGGATTTTCAACTTTCTTACATACATACTCTGACAGTCAAACCTTGAACAATCATAGAAAAATAAAATCTAATAATGATGTTGATGATGACCCTATGTATACCCCTGCAAAGTTATTAGTTATATCCAAGTCATTAGGGATGTACTTATTAAACCAAACCATACATTTTCAACACAAGGAAATGACGAAGCGCACGAAGTTATGCAAACTGGTTTTTGTGAGTCAAAGCATCAAGAATGTATTGTAAAATAGGAAAGGTTCTTGCATGCAAGCATATTACACCATAAGAATAGAACATGAATCACGCTAAATCACATTTTTTACGTTATTTAGTTTCTTCTTCGAGCAGATTGCTCCAGGTTTCAATAAATAGGAAATTCAGTTCTTTTATTGGTGATTATTGGCTTTCCTCGCTGTAATAATGATTGTGATGATGATTGAATAATAATGATGGGTAATAAATTGATTTAAAGATTCAAATATTGTGTTGAATTTTTACAACTTTTTTACAAGCTTCTGAGACTTCTTCATCGATTAAACAATCAGATATACCGTCTCATATCTGATATTTACCACTATTTAGGCATAATTTGCATAAAATGTAATCCAAAAACTTCACATGAAAATGAAAATTACGATACTCTCTGCAATAATTTTATCATAATCCTGAACGAAAAAATACTTTTAAAATGGTTATGGTACAATATTTCTAAAAACTAGACCAGGTGATGAAATGCAAATAGGAAAGGTTTCAAAAGTGTTTTCCAAGCAAAAAACTAAAATCAAAATATTTTGTTTTAAGAGAGGAAAAGCTTAAACAGAAAAACAACACCCATAATGAATTTAATTCGTTTGCATTTCATTAAACATGTTTGAAGATCAAACGACCAGCCTCACAGTGTCTTGCAATGTTACAAGTATGATTTTCCGAAATTCCAAATCCCATAATCGATCATACTTTTTCCACGGTTTCCCCGGGCAGCCTGCCTTGGTATCGCACGATGAAACACATGTTTCGTCGCATCGCGTGGCTACTTATCATTACCATCGGACAGATAATAGAAGCGCACGATGATTGTGATGATGATTGAATAATAATGATGGGTAATAAATTGATTTAAAGATTCAAATATTGTGTTGAATTTTTACAACTTTTTTACAAGCTTCTGAGACTTCTTCATCGATTAAACAATCAGATATACCGTCTCATATCTGATATTTACCACTATTTAGGCATAATTTGCATAAAATGTAATCCAAAAACTTCACATGAAAATGAAAATTACGATACTCTCTGCAATAATTTTATCATAATCCTGAACGAAAAAATACTTTTAAAATGGTTATGGTACAATATTTCTATAAACTAGACCAGGTGATGAAATGCAAATAGGAAAGATTTGTGTTAGGAAAGGGGAAGAAGTGGAATAGGAATAGGAAAGAAGTGTTTTCCAAGCAAAAAACTAAAATCAAAATATTTTGTTTTAAGAGAGGAAAAGCTTAAACAGAAAAACAACACCCATAATGAATTTAATTCGTTTGCATTTCATTAAACATGTTTGAAGATCAAACGACCAGCCTCACAGTGTCTTGCAATGTTGCAAGTATGATTTTCCGAAATTCCAAATCCCATAATCGATCATACTTTTTCCACGGTTTCCCCGGGCAGCCTGCCTTGGTATCGCACGATGAAACACATGTTTCGTCGCATCGCGTGGCTACTTATCATTACCATCGGACAGATAATAGAAGCGCACGCATCGGAGGTCGCCCGGCATGGTACGACATTAAACGTCCGGCGACGTCAATCGCAGAACGCACACCACAGCCGCTCCCACGGGCGCTGCCGTCCCATCGGATGCTTGTCCCGGGGACGGTTGTCAGATTGACGTGCGGACGAGCGAATGATAATCACCATTAGGAAGCCATCGAGCGTCGGCCGAATGTGCGCGCGGTTCGAGGGCGACTTTCTCGAGCGCGGCGAACCCGGCCGAAGAAGCGAACCCGGGGAACCAATCACCTTCCCAGCGCTTCCACCGACTTCCGGCTACGCGCTGCGAGCTGCGACGGAACGATCACACACGTCATCGTGAGTCCCGCCCGTGAGCCGACCGGGGATGCTGACGGTGGCCGACGGCTGATAAATGTGCGGATAATGAAATTCAATTTTGCACCCTCTCCCGCTCTCGGGTGGGCGGCCGCCGGTACGGAATCAGCATCAGCAGGGTTCTCATCCATCCGTCACCGTCAGCCCGAGCGCCCCTTGGAAGCGATGAAGTCGATGAAGTCTATCGAAGCGTTGTTCTTAGCCGAGCGTCGCTTAACCATCGGGGCGTACACCGTTGAAGTGCGTTAGGCACGTGACAGGATTGTGGCGAAAATTTTACATCCCCCTCTTCCTCCCACCGCACCCCACGCGCGATTCGTGCGCCGTACCGCCGCTAGCTACTCTACCGTAATCAACACAATCGTCTTCACGGCCCACCGTCGGAGCTGCAGTTGCATATACGCGCCACGCTTGCACCCACCGACGACCGACGCAATGGCTGCTGTGTCGGGGCACCGGCGCTGCCAGGCAACCCGTCCGACAACACGCCACCGCACACGTCAGCCTTGAGCGCGCTTTCTCGACGAGCCGAATCCGATTCCTCCCGGGTTGCCGTTTCCGTTTCCGGTCGCTGCAATCGTCTGCAACGGCTCGTTAGTGGGCGCTGGAAACTCGATGCGAAACGTCATTCAATTCGGTTACTTTCACAGGCCGCATTCGTCGTCCCTCGGGGGCCCCCGGGTGCAGCTCGACACAGCTGTTTCCTCGAGCTGTTCCATTGTCGGTTTTAGCAAACGAACTGTCGATAAGCGGTTAATGAATGCAATAAATTAATTAGGACCTGCGGCGCGGTTCAATATCGTCCCAGGCCCGGTTGCCCTTCATTCACGTGTTCATTCGCATGTGGGAAGCCGAACGAATCGGATTTGTTGAAGCCGATTGGCAAGCGTGGGTTTAAAGCAGCGAATGGAAGATATTTAATCATTTGATACCCTCATGATGCTTTGTTATCACTCAAAATGGATCGTAATGTGGATAATATGGTTTTTATTAATTAATGCTGGTGGGTAAGCACCTTATTTGTTTTTGTTTTCACGCGCTATGTTGGATCATGGGAACTTTAATTAAATTAAAGGTTATCGATGGAGCAATTATTGGTGTTTTTAAATTAACTTTACGTGTATTTTTACGCTTGAAAGTAGTAAATATTAAATAATAAGCATAAACAGTATAATATTAACTCCTGTGGCTGTGTGGCTCCTTTTGAGACAACGATCTTACGATCAAATAATTTTAAATCTGGTTGTAATACACTCCGTAACATAGCTATACGCTGACCTGTGATTTGAGAACAGAACGAAAACTTGAAGAGATAGTTAAAAATTATGTTCTACTAAGTTTTTCTACAAAGTACTACTTTCTTATCGGAAGGAGGGTTGGACCGTACTTCCAGACAAAAAAAGAATTATAACATATTTTCATATATTTTGTCACATTTCTTCAGTATTTCATTGTTTCTGGTACATTGATACGTTTGGTTTTCGATTACGACGCTTTTAAATCGATTAACATCGCAAAACTGCCAAAATCCGCAAATTTAATCATTTATTATACATGTTACGGGTGTTGGATCAGCAATAACTGCATGGTTTGAAAGGTTATGGTTAAAAACCTTTCAAATGTTAAAAGGTTATGGGAAATGTTAAGAATTGGAACCAAAATATGCAACCAAAGCAATACTAAAATTCTAGATAAACGTTATTTCGTAATTTGAGCCTTAAAAGTGCAAAAAACAAGTCATAATGCATTTAAGAAAATGACTAAAAAATATGCCTTGATATAAACATTATGCATGATTTTTTAAAAGTTCCTGTATTTTAAATCGAATTTTAAAACGATTAAACCAAAATATGCAACCAAAGCAATACTAAAATTCTAGATAAACGTTATTTCGTAATTTGAGCCTTAAAAGTGCAAAAAACAAGTCATAATGCATTTAAGAAAATGACTAAAAAATATGCCTTGATATAAACATTATGCATGATTTTTTAAAAGTTCCTGTATTTTAAATCGAATTTTAAAACGATTATTTGTATCGAAAAAACTGAATGTTCGTAAGTGGACGTATAGTTATGTTAGTGGGAGCGATTTTGACGGTGGTGAAAAAATAGAAATAGTGTGTGTAAAAATGCGAAAAAAATGCGAATATTGTTATTATATATTATCTTAAACAAGGGGGTTATAGTTAAATATATATAACTTATCGCTTTTTTGCCTTAGAACTAAGAATAAGGAATTGTATAATCGAAACATGGAATCAATTACAAGATTAATGTGCGTAAGGGACAAATTAGACCATTTCAGATGAATTTAAGAAGATTTTCGTTAGTTTTTATGTATTTGTAAGTGTTGGTTGAAATAATAACTCGCAAATATCAAACTACCTCAACTGTTAACTCCAAAATGCTACTGGACATAACGAAGCATACCAAACAATCGAGCCGTTCGGTACGCTTGCTACCAATACAGAAGCTGTGAAGCAAGTTTTCCCAAGTCCCCGGCACCCCATAAATGGGCCGGCAGTCGCTTGTGCCGAATGAACAGAGGACGACTCTTCAAAACTTTAAACTCAATTACATAATGACCACTGGAGCGCTAGTAGTGGTGGCCTCCGTTGGCCCACCTCCCACGACAACCGGGTCCAACTGGAAGACGCTCCACTCTACTCTCTCCCACGGCGGAAGCGAGTCAACCACACGCAGGGGTAGGCCACGCTGTTGGGGAGTTTTGGGAGCTCGCTTTTAAATTACCATCAACCGTGTAATGCAGCTGAATCAAGTGGCGGCTTTTGAGTTGTCGAAGCACGAAACGGGAAAAACGTTGCCGGACAACCGAGGTCCAACCCGACCCGACCACCGCGACCCGGCACCAGCGACGGTGGGCAGTTGCTGCTCCGAAATATATCCTCAATTGCCTAGACGGCACACGGGCACACGATTCGACAGCATCCTGTTGTGAGAGCCCGGGCAGCGCTAGAAAGCATGATAAATGAGAGCATAATTTTTCAACAACCTATTTATACCTGGTCGTCCTGAGGGGTTTTTTTTTTGCTCCTGTTTATAAGCTCCCTCCTGCTCCATTTCCGTTTTGTCTGTGCGAAATGATGTATGATCTTTCCACGGACGGGAACTGAACCAGGAGCGTAGTAGCTGAAATGCTCCGTTGGAAATGATTATGTTTTTGATGATTTTTTTGTGTTGATAATGACCATGGCGTGTAATGGCGCTCGCGCGCGCTCGTAGGGAGTCCTTGTGGTTGGCAATCCACTCGCCAACGATAATTAATCGGATGGCTTTTTAATTTCCCACTTGTGGTCTGTGTTGAGCTAATCTTAGGGTTGCATATAAATCTGAGGTGTAGAAAATTGGATGAAAACTACGGTGAAATAAAATTTTAGTTACAGAATTTGTATGTAGTTTAAATGATTAAATCAATTTTAAAATTCTAAATAAAATGTTTTTTAAGTGGAAAGGTTTTCTGTTTTTTCCCCTTCCGAATGCTATACAAACGAAATATTAGCCTCCTAATTGGCAGAACAAAAACGCAAACAAGTACAACGGTTCGTCTGCACAACGAGCAAAAATTGGAAAATTTCATAAAATGTCATTTGCCGCTCAGCCTGTAGCCCACCGGCAAACAGGACAAAAAAGAGTCAAAAACGTACCAACAAAAAAAAGCACACCCCGAAATGACATGAAAATCTCGTCAGCAGCTCGTCTTCTGGTGGTCGATTTGCCGTCATCGTTATTACACTATCGCCCTGTTCCGTCTCATTACACATTTTGCACATCAACATCCGAGCGGATCATGTTCCCCAGAGCGGACCGCATCCTGGCCGGCACGGGGCAGTCGGAATCGGCCGTGGCGTAGGCACTACACGATAGCATATTCCACCAAATCCTTGACGAATGACCAGCTTTGTGTGATGAGCCTGTGCCTGTACCGTCATCATTAGGTGATGGTCGCGGTGAAACACACACACAGACGCGCGCGCGCGCGCAAAAAACTCTCACCGGGTTTGGGAGGACATTTTCGGTGTACTATTTTGAATGGCTCAGATGGGACTGAATAGAGGAAGGATAAACGGTCTTAGTGAAGCGAGAGGTTGCTAGGTGCATAGAGACAGACGGTAGGGAGCGATAGAGCAGACAAATTAGTTTTTATCGAATTTTTATTTCGAATCAGTCATTTATCTATGTTTTATCTACGTACATACAAATGAAGCATCTTTTCAAATGTGTTGTAAGAAACACGAAACACAGCTTAGATATTTTTTGTACATTTTTCTTGATACGATCGGCTCAGGTCTAGACGATGTTTAAATGGTTTAATGGTTGAAAAGAAATAGACCGGAATCGTGCGGAATTAACTCGCTGTAACGGGTTCTTCATTGCATAATTCGATTAATTCATAATTCAACAATACCAAGACCAGGGCGTTAAACTGTAA
Organism: Anopheles cracens; assembly: GCA_002091845.1. Classification (NCBI taxonomy): domain Eukaryota; kingdom Metazoa; phylum Arthropoda; class Insecta; order Diptera; family Culicidae; genus Anopheles; species Anopheles cracens. The sequence goes on along the minus strand of KZ071576.1, from coordinate 8,153 downwards.
GAAGACGGTTGTTAATGGATATTGTCAAATTTTAGAATTATTTACAGGATGTTTCATCCATTCTTGAACAGTTCACACAGTTGGATGAAATCGTCCCACCCAATGATGAAATCCTTTCATCGACTTGTTCGAGGTCGATCTTTGAACTACACATAATAACCACTTCAAGAATGTGTGGAAGGATTTCATCACTGAAACGGACGATTTCATTTAACCGTGGGAACTGTTCAAGAATGGATGAAAAATGCTGTACATTAATTTCCAGAAAGCGAAATCTTAGTTTTTTCATGGTCATTTCAACCCAATTAGAAGGTTTTCATATTTGTGTGGATTTTTATGTTTAGTTGCTGAACGAATTTCCGTGAAATGGTTTGAACGTTCAGAAACTAATCTGTGTTTTATTATAATTTAGTTTTTTTTATTGATAGTATCCTCATCCCTTTCCTCTTCATATATCAAAGCAACCCTTTATTTTATCTGAGTTTTACTTTCCACTGTTGCTTTGGAGGAGGCTATGACAATAACGAACACACTGATAGGATAAAACACACCAATAGAATAGTTTCCAGTTTAAATTTCATAAAAAAAACTCATCTACAATCGACAAATAATGTCCAATTGAGTCAAAATGGACATCCGGAGTCTTTAAAGGAGTGAACGAAATCGGAGGAAAGATAGATTTTACTGTTAAATCTTGTAAGATAGAGCATTGAGGCATCTGGCTTCTATCTTTCGTAAATCGGTTGTAGTACAACAAATATATATTTAAGCTGTACGACGGTGCCTTCTATTCAAACGGATTAACAAACATATTAGAGAAAATGTACTTTTTTTCTCTCAACTAATATCGAACGGAAAACAGACAAAAACCAAAAGAAAATTATATTCAAAAATTAATATTAATCAGTGAAAGAATTGAAAACACCAATTGTTGAAACATGCAGTTGACATAATGACATTTTTTAAATGTACATTTAGATATTTGATTAGATAATAAACCGAAATAGATAAAACACAGGCTACTTACTCAACAATATAACATAAAGTAGCTAACAATTGGAAAGGGAAGTCGCCAATTGATAAAAACATTGACCAACTAGTCATTGAGCAGCAAAAATATGCTTAGAATATAATAAAATAATACAATAAAATAAATCATATAAATAACAAACAAATCCTTAAATTCTTTAAATAACAAGTAAAGCCAGATTGCTTATTTGAATAAAAGTAAAGGATTATGTTATAATACAATACTGATTGTACGAAAATTATTTAAAAAATGAAGTTTTTCAACAGAAAGCATTGCGAGCTCAAGGTGTTCCTAAGCAAAGAACACTGATTGTTGTACTTGCATAAAAAATACCATCTAACATCTTCCTTTTTTTTAAATTTGCGTATGAAATCAGACAAAACCACACTCATATTTCATGAAAATTCACCATCCGTAGTAAAGGATGCATGCATTACATTACAAATAGATAAATTATAAGATTGCGATTTCAAATTACAATGCAAGGCTTACCTGTAATTTTCCATCAACTAACATCCTGCTTCCAGTGTACACAACAGAAATCCGACAATTTTCGCCATTGAGACATTTCTCGTCCTGCTCACAGCAGTGCACACACACACACAACACCCAACACACCTGGGGCAACAATTTGATGCGGTTTATCAGCTCATTAAAATCAATTTGGAGGTGATTTAATTTTTCCGTCAAACGGACACATTTTCCCTCCCGTGTTGCGTCGGAAAAAATACCGCTACGAGAAAAACAAGCTCACACGCACGCATCACTACCGTGCCCGTCATGATACCTCGTGACACCCGGTATCATCCCGGGCATAGGGCCCTCCCTCGCGTACGCAAATGCGTGTGCTGGGTTTTTTGATTGATTAGCCCCTAATGCTCCGACGCCGGGTCCGGGCTCCGGTAACGACCGTCATAATTCGCAATAATTTATTCATGCATCCCTGCACACGATAAGCCTCGGCGTTGCGTGCGTCTCGCTCTCGGCCTTACGTCGCCTTCGCTCGGTTCCGGAAAAGCCGTCAATAAGTGAGCCGCCCGGGAGCGCCCGGAAAAGCGCCATCTCGCTTTCGCCGTCGCAACACGGCAGCCGACAGCGACAATCTTTATTAGATATTATTACATTATTATGTTGTTCTCGGGCATGTTGCGAGCATATGTTGGCCCGATCGGGAACGGAGGTGTTATGCTTCGACACCGTCAGTGCACCGCACCGGAAAAGCCACCTACGACGTCGGGTACGCCGGGCGGTCGATTGATCGAGGAGGGAGTCTGCTTCCCTCCGCGGTACGCTTCGGTTGTTGCTACGTCGATTTTTGGCCCTTCTTCGCTCCCTCTCCGGTGTTCTCGCACCGGCGGAGCCGTATAAACTCCAGATTTTACTGCCGGAGTTTCCCTCCGCCGGCTAAAAAGGGGTTGGTGGAAATTCAATTTCCTCCCCCAGTCCGCCCTGTCCGCGACCCCTAGGACGGTGGGATTTGAGGAAACCGAGCTCAACAAATAGACGCGCCCGCCGGCGGATGACAGCAACGGCCGGAAAAGGAGATTAGGCCCAAGAACACATCAGCGCACACCGTTCGCACGCACGGTTAGCGGCTTTCCGTGCCGACGCGTCGACGCACGGCGAAGGGAAGCTAAGAAATCGCAGGGGCCACAGTCGCCCACCGCCGCAGGTATACACTCGGAACCACCGACGGAAGCGGGGAAGCTGTGCAAATCAGGCATAATTAGAAGTAAATAACAATCATTAGGAAACAATCAAAACTTCACCAGCACCACTGTGTGCAGTGGGTACCGGACGACTGGCTGCCGGTCGAACGATGCAGAAATTATGGATAAAGTTTGGGTCTGGGTGGCGAGCGTCAGTGCACGCTGAATGCGGGCGGAAATAGTTATGGCGAAAGTTCTAATTAATTATCGCTGCTCTTGGCACTGTCAAGGCATGGGTTGCCGTGGCTGCGTCTAGGGGACATTTTATGGGAGCGATGGCATTAATTATATGGTGGAAATATGCTCGGTAAATTTAAGAATTAGTTTTCAAGGATTTCCAGTCAAATGGCTAGAGTGTACAATAGCATGCCTCGCTTAACTGATACCTTAGCGCCTGGTGGGTCAATTCAATTATTATTTGAAAAAAGTAAGTATTTTGAAAATGTAATTGACTAAATGTTAAAAGTCCTGTGTGGAAAGAAACTTCCAAAGCATATCATATTTAGCGACTGTGTCTGCCGAAATTCATAAGACCAGTGTCTTTAATTTATAAAGGCATAATTCAAAATTTGAGCTATGAACATTCTCTTCCCTATTTTGCACAACAAACTCAACTAGGTCTGGCCAGGTCTAGCCTGCCAGTTCTGGCGCTGATTAACTCAGTTGTTACTCGTAGCCTGGATGAGATTTGAACCCACAACTTGCGGTGTGTAGGACTCTGCGCTTTCGCACAGGACCAAAATCAAAACTTAATTTAAAAGACTTAAACA
>KZ071575.1:4849-15008 GCA_002091845.1 Anopheles cracens | reverse complement strand
CGCGCACATCAGTGAATTGCTGTCAACATAGACATGGACACCATACCGCAGCGTCGTGCCGTGCTGTGTGCCTCGTGCGATACCGTACAATACCGTACCTTTAGCTTCCCGATTTCGTCACGCAACAGCAGCAGCTCCTCCTGGCAGCTTGCCATCTCGTGTACCTTCTCCTCCAGCTGCCGGTTTTCGGTCTGCAACTTCTCCAGATGCACCTGCAGCTCCGCCATACGGCTTTTGCCGGGTGACGTTGCCTCCTTCCGACCGGCGGACGCCTTCTCGGGGCCCACGAAAGTGATAGCGGTCAGCTGCTCCATGCTCGAGCTCATCCCACTTCCGACGTCGACGGCACGCTCGTTCAGTGGCCCTCCATCGTCGCCGACCGCCGGTGGGAATTTGTTCAAGTGAATCGTGGACACGGTCGCCGCCATTTGCGCCATCTGTGCCGCTCCCGTCCGACTGTGCTGATTATGGGGATGGTGGTGTTGGGTGTGGAGATGCGACTGCGGCTGCTGCTGCTGGTGATGGTGGTGCAGGTTGTGGTGATGATGGTGCGAAAGATGATGATCCAATTTTTCCTTCGACCCGTTAAAACGTTGCTGCTGCTGTCCGGTGCCGCGGGATGACTGTGCCGGCTTCGGCACGACCGGATATTCTAAGCTCGAGGCAGATGCGGCACTCTTCAGCAGGCCACCACCGCCGTTCGCAGACAGACCACCACCAGCGAGGACGCCTCCAGTGACGCTGACACCTTCCACATGGCCACCACCGACCGTGGAGACACCGACGGACGGGGACGGCTGCTGGGACTGGTGTTTCGGTCCCGACGGACCTTGGCCTCTACGGAACAGTGATTTTAGTTTGATCATACTTTATCCTGTGTCGGGTTGCGATCACGCTCTGCGTTGTCGTTTGCGCTTTTATGTTCCTTTACGCGCCACTGTGGGATATCCACACTTCACTACTGGAACCGGAGCGCCGTGCATAAGTGAGTATTCTCTCGTTTGATTTTAAGCCTGCAATTCCTTGCGCACTTTTTTTACATTATATCACTCGTGTTTTGTTTTCTGAAACTTTGCTTCCACTTCTGTTCCGCTTTCTTCGCAGTTTTGTTTTAACATCAGTCTATTACAACCTCCTCAGATTCTGCCATTGTCTAATGGAATGCAATATTTCCTCATTCAAACTTCTTAAACATAAAGTCGAAAATCAAATCGAAAAGACGATTAAGCGGTACACTTTCGAATGGACTCGAGCTCTTCTCTTCTCCGACGAAAAGAACCGGGCCAACTTTGCTTTGATTGACCCCTGTTAAACAATTGACCAATTGACCAACCTTCACAGTGTGGTTTTTATACAATTAAAAGCCTTTGATTGTGCACGTGAATCCACGGTAAATCGTAGTCGTAGGCGATAACTAAAATGAGGCGCTTGTGATGAGACACTTTTGGATATGTCCGATACTGAGGCCAACCTGATCATAGAGGTTGTTAGTCCGTAAAAAATGCCTACCAAGCGAACTTGTCTCGATATTTGAATCTAAAATTCGATGGATCATGTTATTCAATAGATGATTGTTGTTTTTGAGCAAAGATCAAACCGCAAGCGCTCTTTGTTGCTTCCCCGAGAGCATGCTTTTGATGCAGCAAACAGGTTTCTTTTAATTTAAAACTGGATTAAACGACGCAGACCGTGAGCAACAGACAAACCGACGGAACGATAAACACCTACCGGGGGGAGCCTGAGCGTGAGATTTTGGAGGAAGCCCAAGAAATCTGCATCTGCACTGAAATGCACCGCAGAATGCATCCGTTTATGTTCGTTCGTTCATTGCAAAAGTGCGTGTGTTGGTGTGGCCTTTTGCTGCGTGCGTCAATTGCAATCACATCGCCAGCAATCTGCTCGTAAACGAGAGCAATTTGATACGGCACTTGCCAAGCCAAAAGCCGCACCGGCACCCACCATGTGAACCGGTGGTGAGACATCCAAAGATCGTCATCCGAAAGCGGATTGGAGGCTGTCGTCGTCTGGGCAGCTACTCCTCATCAACACCGTGCAAAGGCACGCATAACGTGCAGTGTTTTTTTTCTCTCTCTCATAAGTGCATCGTCCGGAAAAGGGAATTCACAATTCCCCCCGCGCACGGCGAGTTCGAGTACTCGCTCTCTCTCTCCCCCCCCCCTTTCCCGCTCCGTCACGCTCAAGCACGATGCATGCGACAATTGTAGGTAGGATCAATTAATCTTATCGTTCCAAGGTCAGGTTCAGTTTCCTTAAACCAACCTGACCGTGCGCACGAACGACCGCAGCAGCCGCAACAGCGTCTTGGCAGTCTTGCCGCGCACCTCGGCCACCCTCGCGACCGCCCAGCGCAAAATTCAATCAACACTAGCGATGCAACAGCAGCAAGAGTCACCCATGCGTTTCGTATACAGGTGTTTATTTATTTTTTACCTCCCCCCTTAAGCTCCTACACACACGCGGGGCAAAAAGGCTCATTAATTCGCGATCGACGCACGAAAGTGGTGCTGCTGTAGAGGCTGGTGACTGGTGGCTGGCAGTCCCGTGGCCTTTTTGCGATGTGGGTGCGAAGGGTGCAGCAGGGTGCAAAATTGTCACCAAAACCGGAGTCGGAGCAGGCGGGCGGACTATTAATTCATTACTTTTGTTTTCAACCGTTTCAGCACGGGCGAGCGTGTGCGCACTTCCTGTACGCTTTTAATTGTGCTAACACCGAAGATGTTGTGAACGGAGTGCTAAAACAAAAACGTGAACTATTAATTATATCTCCGCATTGGACGGCGGTTATAGGGTTGTAATTGGTTGCTTAATGTTAGCATAAATGATTAACGGTAACATGGTAGACATTCTTCGTCGAACTATCCAGAGCAACTTCAAACTATAAATCAGCAACTGAATAAATAAATTTCAAACAAGTTTCAAAAATTGCACCAGTGCATTAAAGAAACATCATACTGCAAAATGATTAAAAATCACAGCACGAGGTTGAGAATAATTTGAATCTAAACTTCACGAAACACTGTATACTTAACGCGAAACGGTTTCCTACACAGAAATATGTTCACGACACTTTTCCAGCTCATTTGGCACACACTGCTGCAGCTTTGGTGGCGTCCCGGAGAAGGCACTAGCGATGGGAGATCTGATCCTTCATTGGGATCCTAGGGGGGATCGGTTGGATCCGATCCAGTAGGATATATAGTTTCCCTCCTACCAAACCAGATGTATTTGGACGCGGAAGATGAATTTTATGCGCTTTTCACTAACTTTTCTTTTCACTAACACTTTTTGTAATTATAAGTTGGCGATAAGAATGCGCGGACGCATCGTCTTTAGAAGCGAGTTTAAGGCAAACGTCAGCAACATGCACGCACCTCTGACAGCATTACTTTGTTTTGTTTGTGGCCCATGTTGCTCCGTCGGAGAGAAAACCTCTTAGGTCTACAAGAAGAAACGTTCCGTTTCTGGCAAACTCTGGCCAACCCAGTTTTGACCCTGGGAAAATATGAAAACTCATACATTGCATTCCGTTGCATTCCACCAATTCCCTCAGTCCTTCCATCGGAATGTGACCAACTCAGCCTTGAAACTAGCGGCCAGATGTTTCCAATCAGTTTACCAGTCATTCTTGAAATGCTTGTCGGCAATCAATTAAATAACATGAATTGAACAACATATCATTCCAAGCTGGCCTCACTGGATCAATATCATTATGTTCATGACATATACGTTGCCCTGAAAACCATGTTTTAATCCGGCAGCACCACCACCACCATCAATTAAAGTGGCGAGCAAGGGATGACGACGAGCCAGCAGCTAGGTTTGGTTCCGAAAAAATGCTGACGGATATTAGGCAGAGATAGAAAGGGGACGGCTGTGGCACACCGTCCCGGGACAGTGCCCCTGACAAACCAGACAGACAGACACGGGGTAAGTAAGAAGACTTATGGGATCCGCCGATGGAAGAAAGTTGCGCATAAACTGTGCCACCAGAGTGCAACTGCATTCGAAGGGTTGGTGTTTTTTTGCCTCTAAAAGGGCTTGACTTTTTTCCCAGCATCGCCAGATCTTGCAGCGAGTTATGCTTCTTTGCTTTGCAACTCGTTTTTCTGTTGTCTGCAGTATTGGCCACACATCAACAGTCTTCCAGTGGCGATCTAGTTAAACCTGCTCTTCCAAACGAGAACAAGAATCAAAGCAAGAGAGCAAAACACGATCGTCTTCCACTGGTTGCTGCACTGTAACTTCACGCAATCTCGCTTCGGTGGCACCGAGATGATCATTTTCCACGATCGAAAGATTTTTCTGCCTAAACACACAAACACACACACACAACCACATACGTTATCGCGCATTTTAACCAGCCTACAATGCTAGAAATATGTTCACGACACTTTTCCAGCTCATTTGGCACACACTGCTGCAGCTTTGGTGGCGTCCCGGAGAAGGCACTAGCGATGGGAGATCTGATCCTTCATTGGGATCCTAGGGGGGATCGGTTGGATCCGATCCAGTAGGATATATAGTTTCCCTCCTACCAAACCAGATGTATTTGGACGCGGAAGATGAATTTTATGCGCTTTTCACTAACTTTTCTTTTCACTAACACTTTTTGTAATTATAAGTTGGCGATAAGAATGCGCGGACGCATCGTCTTTAGAAGCGAGTTTAAGGCAAACGTCAGCAACATGCACGCACCTCTGACAGCATTACTTTGTTTTGTTTGTGGCCCATGTTGCTCCGTCGGAGAGAAAACCTCTTAGGTCTACAAGAAGAAACGTTCCGTTTCTGGCAAACTCTGGCCAACCCAGTTTTGACCCTGGGAAAATATGAAAACTCATACATTGCATTCCCCGGTAGGGTTTTCTCTAGACGAACTCACCAATTCGCCGTGTTTCGCTGGCCGAAAAGGTGGCTCGAAAAGAAAACAACGGAAGATGCACGAGAGAGACGACCAACGCGATCGCCGGGCGCCACGGATGCCTCGCGAGCGTGAACGAGATCCACCGAGGCTCGGTTCTCAAAGAGAAAGCAGCCCAGAAACATACATACGGTAAATAATAATGAGCCATGGTAAAGGCACACGCAGCAGCAGCACCACCACCACCATCAATTAAAGTGGCGAGCAAGGGATGACGACGAGCCAGCAGCTAGGTTTGGTTCCGAAAAAATGCTGACGGATATTAGGCAGAGATAGAAAGGGGACGGCTGTGGCACACCGTCCCGGGACAGTGCCCCTGACAAACCAGACCATCTTCCGCGTCCAAATACATCTGGTTTGGTAGGAGGGAAACTATATATCCTACTGGATCGGATCCAACCGATCCCCCCTAGGATCCCAATGAAGGATCAGATCTCCCATCGCTAGTGCCTTCTCCGGGACGCCACCAAAGCTGCAGCAGTGTGTGCCAAATGAGCTGGAAAAGTGTCGTGAACATATTTCTAGCATTGTAGGCTGGTTAAAATGCGCGATAACGTATGTGGTTGTGTGTGTGTGTTTGTGTGTTTAGGCAGAAAAATCTTTCGATCGTGGAAAATGATCATCTCGGTGCCACCGAAGCGAGATTGCGTGAAGTTACAGTGCAGCAACCAGTGGAAGACGATCGTGTTTTGCTCTCTTGCTTTGATTCTTGTTCTCGTTTGGAAGAGCAGGTTTAACTAGATCGCCACTGGAAGACTGTTGATGTGTGGCCAATACTGCAGACAACAGAAAAACGAGTTGCAAAGCAAAGAAGCATAACTCGCTGCAAGATCTGGCGATGCTGGGAAAAAAGTCAAGCCCTTTTAGAGGCAAAAAAACACCAACCCTTCGAATGCAGTTGCACTCTGGTGGCACAGTTTATGCGCAACTTTCTTCCATCGGCGGATCCCATAAGTCTTCTTACTTACCCCGTGTCTGTCTGTCTGGTTTGTCAGGGGCACTGTCCCGGGACGGTGTGCCACAGCCGTCCCCTTTCTATCTCTGCCTAATATCCGTCAGCATTTTTTCGGAACCAAACCTAGCTGCTGGCTCGTCGTCATCCCTTGCTCGCCACTTTAATTGATGGTGGTGGTGGTGCTGCTGCTGCGTGTGCCTTTACCATGGCTCATTATTATTTACCGTATGTATGTTTCTGGGCTGCTTTCTCTTTGAGAACCGAGCCTCGGTGGATCTCGTTCACGCTCGCGAGGCATCCGTGGCGCCCGGCGATCGCGTTGGTCGTCTCTCTCGTGCATCTTCCGTTGTTTTCTTTTCGAGCCACCTTTTCGGCCAGCGAAACACGGCGAATTGGTGAGTTCGTCTAGAGAAAACCCTACCGGAAGTGGTTTATAGTGTACCCAACTCATCGAAACACAAGATGTGTTAGAATGGGTTAGTAAGAAAATGATGCACCTACTAAGAACCGTGGCTATGCAGCTATTACCACCCAATCAAACGTCCTTGCGGGGCGCTAAATAGCAGTAATTGCCCTGTAAAGGTTAACCCATGTTGTACTGTTTGTTTGTAAACACAACCAACAGCCGAACATGTTCCCCTCCGGTGAACAGAACTCCGACGGAGGCTTAGGTTGGGTTCGGCGGCGCGTTACATTTTTTTACACCCGTTCGCGAGCGATTAGGTATGTTGCTCACGTCGCTCTAACAACACTGCTCGTACAAGATCATCGGAAATTAGCTGGTACGACGTAGGGGCAGTTTGTAACGACACCCAAGAATGTGTTGTGGCGTACTGTGCAATTGAATTGCAAATCCTAACTAACAGCACTGGACAACGCGCCGGGAATCACGCCACTGCAGGTGATATCGTAAAGCAAAACGATCACCCAGATTGAGTCTATTGTTCGGATGAATAGGTTTAGGATCACTGTACTTTGTAAGACGAACATTGGGGAAAGTTTCGGGAAAGGAAAGTAGTAAAGTAATCGTGTAGGACACCGTTTCGCGTTAAGTATACAGTGTTTCGTGAAGTTTAGATTCAAATTATTCTCAACCTCGTGCTGTGATTTTTAATCATTTTGCAGTATGATGTTTCTTTAATGCACTGGTGCAATTTTTGAAACTTGTTTGAAATTTATTTATTCAGTTGCTGATTTATAGTTTGAAGTTGCTCTGGATAGTTCGACGAAGAATGTCTACCATGTTACCGTTAATCATTTATGCTAACATTAAGCAACCAATTACAACCCTATAACCGCCGTCCAATGCGGAGATATAATTAATAGTTCACGTTTTTGTTTTAGCACTCCGTTCACAACATCTTCGGTGTTAGCACAATTAAAAGCGTACAGGAAGTGCGCACACGCTCGCCCGTGCTGAAACGGTTGAAAACAAAAGTAATGAATTAATAGTCCGCCCGCCTGCTCCGACTCCGGTTTTGGTGACAATTTTGCACCCTGCTGCACCCTTCGCACCCACATCGCAAAAAGGCCACGGGACTGCCAGCCACCAGTCACCAGCCTCTACAGCAGCACCACTTTCGTGCGTCGATCGCGAATTAATGAGCCTTTTTGCCCCGCGTGTGTGTAGGAGCTTAAGGGGGGAGGTAAAAAATAAATAAACACCTGTATACGAAACGCATGGGTGACTCTTGCTGCTGTTGCATCGCTAGTGTTGATTGAATTTTGCGCTGGGCGGGGCGCGAGGGTGGCCGAGGTGCGCGGCAAGACTGCCAAGACGCTGTTGCGGCTGCTGCGGTCGTTCGTGCGCACGGTCAGGTTGGTTTAAGGAAACTGAACCTGACCTTGGAACGATAAGATTAATTGATCCTACCTACAATTGTCGCATGCATCGTGCATGAGCGTGACGGAGCGGGAAAGGGGGGGGGGGAGAGAGAGAGCGAGTACTCGAACTCGCCGTGCGCGGGGGGAATTGTGAATTCCCTTTTCCGGACGATGCACTTATGAGAGAGAGAAAAAAAACACTGCACGTTATGCGTGCCTTTGCACGGTGTTGATGAGGAGTAGCTGCCCAGACGACGACAGCCTCCAATCCGCTTTCGGATGACGATCTTTGGATGTCTCACCACCGGTTCACATGGTGGGTGCCGGTGCGGCTTTTGGCTTGGCAAGTGCCGTATCAAATTGCTCTCGTTTACGAGCAGATTGCTGGCGATGTGATTGCAATTGACGCACGCAGCAAAAGGCCACACCAACACACGCACTTTTGCAATGAACGAACGAACATAAACGGATGCATTCTGCGGTGCATTTCAGTGCAGATGCAGATTTCTTGGGCTTCCTCCAAAATCTCACGCTCAGGCTCCCCCCGGTAGGTGTTTATCGTTCCGTCGGTTTGTCTGTTGCTCACGGTCTGCGTCGTTTAATCCGGGTATTTCGTTTCATTCCGGCAGGCATCGCACGAGCAGAGCAACGGCGAACTGCACCGGCTGCTGAATGAGAACGAATCCCTCCGGGATCGGCTGAAAACCGTCGTCCAGTCTCCGCTGTCCGACTCGGAGAAGCAGCAGCTCATACGCAACACGCAGCGGTTGCACAGTTCCGCACCGGCATCGATCGCGCTTCCAAATGTAAGTTGTGCAACTAGTGAGCAAAGTTCCCGGCAGCAGTATCTAACGTGCGTCCGTGCGTTTTTTTTTGTCTCTTACAGAACATGGATGCCGAAGGAACGCCTTGCGTAACGCCCGACTGGGACAAGCAATCGTCGAGCAGTGAAATAGCGGTGGCTTGTTTGCAAGATAAAATTATTCAGGTCAGTAACGCATCCCTTTCCATACGGAACTCTTTACCGTGTTTATGATATCGTAGTTGTCCGACGAATGATTGCTTCATCATTTCACCTGCAAGAAACTTTTCGAAATATCGCAACCGTGAGCTGATTTCGTGCGTAAAAACACACTAAATACTTGAACTTTCCGCAAGAGGTAGAAACAAAATTGAATAATCATCTAGTAGATCGCGCAATTGATCATTCAAAAGTGGATCATTGAACTTGAACCGTGCGGTGTATTTTAATTGATCGCTTTTGATGATGTATCGTTCCGAATGGTCCGATGACAAGTGCAAACGCAGGGGGGAAGAGGGCTCTAATAAGAAACTGTTGTTACAATCTATTAATTACCCTCCACCGACCACACGCTTTTGACGCACGCAGGTGGGTGCATGCTTTCTAGCAGGCTTGTTTTTGTTTTTTTTTATCATACACAAATAATTCTTTTGCCTAATGCTCATCTTTGGTGGTATCTTTCGTGGCGTGGTGGCGCAAATGGCGGCGACCGTGTCCACGAATCACTTGAACAAATTCCCACCGGCGGTCGGCGACGATGGAGGGCTACTGAACGAGCGTGCCGTCGACGTCGGAAGTGGGATGAGCTCGAGCATGGAGCAGCTGACCGCTATCACTTTCGTGGGCCCCGAGAAGGCGTCCGCCGGTCGGAAGGAGGCAACGTCACCCGGCAAAAGCCGTATGGCGGAGCTGCAGGTGCATCTGGAGAAGTTGCAGACCGAAAACCGGCAGCTGGAGGAGAAGGTACACGAGATGGCAAGCTGCCAGGAGGAGCTGCTGCTGTTGCGTGACGAAATCGGGAAGCTAAAGGTACGGTATTGTACGGTATCGCACGAGGCACACAGCACGGCACGACGCTGCGGTATGGTGTCCATGTCTATGTTGACAGCAATTCACTGATGTGCGCGTCTCAAGGTACACGAGATGGCAAGCTGCCAGGAGGAGCTGCTGCTGTTGCGTGACGAAATCGGGAAGCTAAAGGTACGGTATTGTACGGTATCGCACGAGGCACACAGCACGGCACGACGCTGCGGTATGGTGTCCATGTCTATGTTGACAGCAATTCACTGATGTGCGCCATTACAGGACGCGGAGGAAGCTCCAAAACGTCGCCGAAACGTCGAAGCGGAAGATGGCAATGAACCACAACCGAAAGGAGCACGTGTTGAACCGGCCAGCGACGAAGATTTGCTTGAAATGGTAAAACAGGGAAAAGTAAGCGACTACCTCATAACACAGATTCTTTTCAAGAATTGGTTAACAATATTTTCGTTTCTTATCTTCTCCTAAGGTTGCGGAATTAACTATACCCATGCTTAAAGAATATTTAAAAAGGAAAGGTGTAAGCGGGCTTTCAAAGCTGGCCAAAGCCAACCTGGTTGATAAGATTCTAGAAACACAAGCAGACTAAGCAGAGAGC
>KZ071572.1:241194-264630 GCA_002091845.1 Anopheles cracens | reverse complement strand
TTATCGATATAGTCCTCCGCCAATGCCCCACGTTAATTTTCCAACCTACGATCAAAGCAACCTCTGATGGTAACAAAAATATAAACGTAAAATTCGAAGTGATTAAAGAAAGACGCAACTTTTTTCAACCACTTTCATGATTTTCCGATTTATCTCATCAAAAGTATTAGAAATGGTATCAATTTAAAACACTTGCATTTACAAAACTCATACTTCAGAGAAAGAAGTCTAAAATTTGATGTTTTATCTCATAATCCGTAATTCATACGTTCAAACAAACAACATTCAAACAACACGTTTTATTTTTATTACTCTTTAATTATATGGGGGCGTATAATTATATAACAAACTGTATTTATTATATTCTAGTCGAGAAGTACACTGATGCCGTTCCCATTCAGAGCAATCTGAGACTCGTGTAACATCCTCGAGTTCAAAACACGTGCTTGTTGCTTAAGTTACTCACATTTTTTTGTGCTTTATACGGAACAGAGATTTGATGGTTGGGCGTGAGTGTTAATACAATCATAAATCACGCATTGATCTTTAAATGGTAGCAGGTGTAAGGTCGAAAACGCGTTGGTATTGGTATAATTCAAACGGTTCAACATTGTTTTTGTTCCAAAAGATGTTTTGACAATTTTTTGTTTTTTTTCAGTTCAATTAAAGAACACATTTAGAAGTAATTTATTACATTAAAATTGATTTAAGGGATTACACATTATGTTCTTATGTATTATTCACAGTTACCTTTCCCCAACGTACAGCCGAGTACATGTGAAGTTAGCTCTGTACTCCCCTTGGGCACATTGTTTACTCAGTAATTATTCTTGCATCATTTATTCTGAAACGAAATCGTTTGTCTCTTTTCTTTGCAGCGACAAACGTAATGTACGGTATCACAACGTCCCTTCCGCTCATAAACGATCATCTCTGAGATGTAATACCGCACCGCAGGGTATCCACAATTGAGAAACGATCCTCACCGCCACATTCTGCCCAGTTAAATATAAAACGACGCGGGCGACGTAAACGATGCCACCATGCATCCTGCCGGCGTAACCATCCTCCCGTTTGGCTAAAACTGTCGAACGCCGACGGTGCTGCGATATTTACTGCAGCTAATTACCATTTAGTGTTTAACCACACTGACGCCCTGTTTCCCTTGCGAACGCCTCCGAAGTGCAGTACATTGTCCTTAACAACCAGCAAGTAGGCTACTATCGCGTAAACTACGACGACACACTATGGGGCAAGATTGGCAAAGCGCTTACCAGCAGCAACTTTGGTGGAATACATGTGTTAAATCGTGCGCAGATTGTAGACGATTTGCTCAACCTGGCTAGGGCGGACATTATCGGGTACCGGCAAGTGCTTGATATGTTGGAGTACCTGAAGGACGAGACCGAGTACGTACCGTGGTTGGCCGCTGTCAACGGTTTGGGTGCACTGTCGCTGCGAATTCACCAGCAGGATGAGGAGTTGTTCGCTGTAAGTGCAATGTGCATCGATGCACCGAACTGCCGCCCTCTGTGGCCACTTTATTGACTTTTTCTCAACATTTCAGCAATACATTTTAGACATCATGGCAAAAATTTACGACTTCGTAAAATTCCAAGAGCCAACCCTTTCCGAACGCCGAGTGCACACTTACCTGCGGCGCGTGGTACTTGACTGGGCCTGTCGGTTTGGGCACGATCACTGCAGCAAGAGTGCCGTGAAGGAATTTGAACGATTCCGTAGTAATTCCACTATCAAGTGAGTGTAGGGCGCATGGAAACGCTCGACGTGTGGATGAATGGCACCGGTGCAGTTCCAATCTGAACCCTTTCGCTTTCTTTATCCCATATCGCAGAGTGCATCCCGATCTTCGCCAAGTTGTGTACTGTGAAGGTGTGCGCAGAGGCTCGGCCGAGCAGTTCGACTTTCTGCTCAATCAGTACCTCACGACGAACGTCGCGACGGAGCAGCAGCTGACGCTCCAGGGAATGAGCTGTGCCTCGGAGAGAGCAGTAATCCATGTAAGCAATAGAGCAACGTTCCCATCCGCGGTTCATAACCACTAGTCTCGTCTGTTTCACTGAACAGAAATTTATGAACCTCACGAGCTCCGACGATGTTCGAAGCCAAGATAAGGGCACCGCGTTATCCTCAAACCCAACCTCACGGTAGATGTTTTCCAGCAGTTCCATCGAATATTTCTACACATAATAGTTCAAGCAGACGAAGCGTTAGAACTCATAATACTTTTGCCCTACCTCCGTACCGTACAAACCTTAAAGAGTCCATAGTTGCGAGTGCGTATCAGCATCGAGTCGATGTAGTTAAGTGCGGCAATCGCCGCCTTCCATGGCACGTAATCCGTCTCGTGCACTAGATACCTCGTGACGTTCAGCGCCACCGCATAGTCCAGATAGCCTGCACGGGCCAAATTAAGCGCATCGTCTATCAGCTGTGCCCGGTTCGAGGCGGCAATCGTTCGGAACTTGTTCTTATCCTGCAGATGCGTCACAACCATCTGCCAATTCCGTTCGTCGTAGTTCACCCGGTAGTATCCTGCAGGATGGATGGCAAATTGTTATGCGTTCGGATCGGTTCCGCTTTCCCATTGCTTACCAGTCTGCTGCACATTCACAATTATCCAGTCGTGGCTCGGAATGTCATGATTATTGATCACCAGTGCTTCTTCCGCCCTCATCCAGATAGCCGGTTTAGTTTGCTGGAAATTACTATCCCCAAGCGTTGTGTATGTGATCGGAATCCACCAGAGGTACCGTTCGCCCATGCGCGACGGATCGGAACCGTTCAATGCGTTGGCGAAGGAGAATCGTTCCTGCCGAAACTCGATGCTATCCGTTTCGTAGTCCCGATGGACGAACACTACCGGGAATCCCGTCTGCAGCGTCCAGGTGTCCATGATTTCCTTCACCGTTGTGTGATCGTCGAATATGTCAGCACGTCGCGCTTCGTCGGTAAGATACTGCCACAGGTCGTCCTGACTAGCACTTTGATATTTCCTGCAGTGGGGCAACAATAAAAATACAGGTTATGATGGAGAACCGAATGCAACTAACAACACACTCGCCACTCACTTATCGTATAAGTAGTTGGTCAGTCCACGCTTGAACACCTTCGTCGTGAGGAAATGATCCATCATGCGGATTTCCCTCCCGGACCGGCTGAACGGTCGGTTTTTTGGGGCGGTGGGTTGAAATGGGGCGATTATTCGAATGGCTGCGTGCTGACTCCAGCGCTTTCGTCGATTATCTGGCAGAGCAAATGTAACGAAGACAACCGACGCGATGGGGTTGCCGGTCTTTATTAATCTGGATTGTATCAATTTGAATCGATTAAAATTAACTGCGGAAATATGGAAGACGCTATTGTGGCGAGGACTCCAAAGAATACCAGAATACCCATGTGGCAGTAACGTTTTGTCCAATGAATGTGGGTTCTGATAAACGTTAGAAAAGCATTAGGGTGTGTTATTTGATCCATGAGGAAAACTATTTAAAACATTAATATAATTATCTAATTGTAAAATATATCAAAAAAAATATAGAGCGTTCCAAAACGGTCTCAAAAACATTAAAACTTCTTAAGCCTTAACATATGTTATGAAGCATAAATGTAATAGGTTTCAAATGTAAAAAAGATAAATCACTGGCGTAGATCATTACCTAACTGAAGAAAACGTCAGCAAATCCGAAAGGCAGTTGTTTGATTTGGGCATATTAATACATTTAACTATTTCAATTATCGGCTATCGCTCCTATCAACAAGTACTAGGAAGAATCGCCAATATACACACACCCTCGTTGGACTCTGAATCTCTCGCAACAGAAATACGATGGATTACTTTTCAAACGGCTTCACGAATGAAGAAAGCTGAAAATATAGCATTGTCTCCAGACAAACCACCGAGAGGATTAAAATGTCCGTTTCATTCATTACATAAACAATTCTCAGCAATAAATTTCACAATCCCAACGTCCTCAATTCATCTTCTATAGTGTCTCCCATCGGCACCTGTTGCACCGCCCTTGTAGTCTGCCGTGTTCCGTTCCGTGCTCGGGTGGCTGCTTTCGGCCCCGGCCGCTTCGGTGGTGTGCGTTTTGTGCGTAGAAGAAGGTGGTCCAGCATCCGCAACGAACGCCGATTCGGCTACGGAACCGTGCTGCTGGTGTTGATGGTGCGGCGTCGAATGCTGATGCTCGCAGAGTGTCGTATGCTGCAGGGAGCCGGCGTGGTGCTCCTCGCACGACGCGAAATGGTAGATAAGCAGTCCGGAGCCGAGCAGAAGGCAGCAGACGATGGCCGCCGTCGCTAGTAGCGTCATCCGTGTAATTAGGTAACCCCGGCTTCCCTCGACCGTCGTACCGTCCACCTCCATCGCCAAGGACTCTCGGATTTGCATTTTACTGTTGTTGTTCATGGCGTCGCTCCGCTGGCGAGCTCGTGGCTATTGCCGCCAAACGTCGTTGAGGCTGATGAATCTTCCCTCCCGGACCGGCTGAACGGTCGGTTTTTTGGGGCGGTGGGTTGAAATGGGGCGATTATTCGAATGGCTGCGTGCTGACTCCAGCGCTTTCGTCGATTATCTGGCAGAGCAAATGTAACGAAGACAACCGACGCGATGGGGTTGCCGGTCTTTATTAATCTGGATTGTATCAATTTGAATCGATTAAAATTAACTGCGGAAATATGGAAGACGCTATTGTGGCGAGGACTCCAAAGAATACCAGAATACCCATGTGGCAGTAACGTTTTGTCCAATGAATGTGGGTTCTGATAAACGTTAGAAAAGCATTAGGGTGTGTTATTTGATCCATGAGGAAAACTATTTAAAACATTAATATAATTATCTAATTGTAAAATATATCAAAAAAAATATAGAGCGTTCCAAAACGGTCTCAAAAACATTAAAACTTCTTAAGCCTTAACATATGTTATGAAGCATAAATGTAATAGGTTCCAAATGTAAAAAAAGATAAATCACTGGCGTAGATCATTACCTAACTGAAGAAAACGTCAGCAAATCCGAAAGGCAGTTGTTTGATTTGGGCATATTAATACATTTAACTATTTCAATTATCGGCTATCGCTCCTATCAACAAGTACTAGGAAGAATCGCCAATATACACACACCCTCGTTGGACTCTGAATCTCTCGCAACAGAAATACGATGGATTACTTTTCAAACGGCTTCACGAATGAAGAAAGCTGAAAATATAGCATTGTCTCCAGACAAACCACCGAGAGGATTAAAATGTCCGTTTCATTCATTACATAAACAATTCTCAGCAATAAATTTCACAATCCCAACGTCCTCAATTCATCTTCTATAGTGTCTCGTGTGCGGCAACACATGAGCCTATGAGGATCGATCGACAATAGGCACCCTATC
The DNA here is from genome assembly GCA_002091845.1 of Anopheles cracens. Taxonomy (NCBI): domain Eukaryota; kingdom Metazoa; phylum Arthropoda; class Insecta; order Diptera; family Culicidae; genus Anopheles; species Anopheles cracens. The sequence goes on along the minus strand of KZ071572.1, from coordinate 259,223 downwards.
AAGGAACAAAATGACAGGGGAACAGATTATGTGCGTATCATCAACGCTAACCGCGCGAAATATCCCTCGAATTCCAAATGAAAGATCCCGCAGCAAAAAAAAACACCATCCAAAAATGCACCCCGATCTTCAATGATCCTTTCGATCCCTTTTCTAACCCGTTTCCCTGCATCTTCATCTCCCATTTGCGGGACATCCCGAATCGCATCCGGTTGGGTCGTGAATGAGCCACATGCATAATCCGATCACCTTCGTTCCAGCCAACGTGCGTCACTTTCCTTGTCAGTGGGGTTTGTTTCATCTTTTTTTTTTCATTTTTATCCCATTGCCTTTTAGCGAACCGTTCGTTGGATCGCACCCTGCGTGTGAGACGCGCGAGATCATCTGTGGAAATTGCATATTTTTAGGATACACACACACACAAAAAAAACGGTATGTCCTGTTAGTCTTTAGCGAAATTATAAGGTTCGAACAGAACCGCCTCATGAGGCGTACATTTGAGGCCCATATGGTGCCGGTATGGTTGGACAAAATTAATGTCATTTTTATGTGTCTGCTTCTTCATGCAACCGGCAATGTTGACGGATGCAAGATGATTATTTGTTTTCTTTTATATATTTGTGTTTTTTACGCCTCTTCACTACGATTCCAACGGCAAGCAAATATTTCGCTTCCATCCTATTTTAATGGCACCATTGAATGTACCATCAAACCGTTATTGTTCTTGGTTGCTGATAATTTACGCCCAACCTTTGGTTCGCTGGTCACGCCAGCGATAGATGACGATCGACGGTCGTTTTCTGTGCCAAAAACTGGGCCATACGAACCAAAAAAAAAACAGGCTCATTTCATCGTATTCAACCAAAGCAAAATTCCATCCCAGTCATTGTTCGGTTCGAGTGGAGTTGAACCGTGACGCTCTGATAAGACTGTGTCCCTTCTTGGACGCCCGAAACGAAGTGTTAAACGTTATGGCTATGGGCTCAATAAGAGAGAACAGGCGAAACCAGCGACCAGCGAAGAATCGCTCTACATAATTCACTCCACCGCACGCCGTTCGGATTGGATGAATGGAAAGGATTCAGAGACATCGGTAGGTGTTTGATATTGTTCTTTTTTTTTCACCCACCCGGTCACCGAGCGTTCTTCCGATTCCGCACGGTTCCATGCGTGCCATACGGGTAGCGTGGAACGCACTCTATCATTTCTGCCCATAGGGAGTGCAAGAAATCCAACACCGGATCCACCTCGATTTGGGGCCACCCGCACATCATTCCGACGAGCCGACGCTTGCAACGGTTGCAGCCGCTGGCAGGTTTTTGCGAGCCTTCGGTACGGTTCGATTACCGACCGAAGCGCAGGGCCAGCCAGCCATCGTCACTGCCGTCGTAAAATATGTCCAGATTAAATTACCGGCCCGCTCTCCGACTGTCATCCGGTTTCGAAACGGGGGCCAGCAGGGCCGGGATTGCGAAGACGACATTACCCACGCAAGGAAGCGGCTCGAAAGGCGCACTTGGCGAAGGAAGAGGAAATGATGGCCAATAATGGTGATTTAGGAAAGTTTCAGCTCAAACGGCGCTCTTTGTTGCATGCTGGTAGTGTGCCGCCCGCTCCGGAGATTTAAAGTCCACCGTGTGCAGCGCTGGTGCAAGCAATCGGGCGTACGGTTGAAGGCGAAACAATTAGCCAGCATAATTATTAACCAGCATGGCACACATTACTATGCATCGGTTCAGTCGACATCGTGCGCTAGCACACCCGGGCCTGACGGAAACGATCATCCCAATGCCGCAGGAAGATACAATTTAAAGCAGCCGAAACCGTACCGGATGCGGTTGTGGCCCGCTGCAATGATTCTTTTTTGTTAGTAAGTGATGCCCCTCACTTCATCACTCAAACTGTCCAAGACACATTTGGTTCCATTTTATATCCATTGTGAGTTGCGCTGGCACAATGTTCCAAACGTTTAATTTTTAAACGCTCGTTTTCCATCTAGTATTCCTTGGTGGCTCCTTCGCCGCCTGGAAACGGAGCGGAATCGCTTCCAGGGTAGCCGCTTCTCGCTTTCTTTTTAATATTCTATCACGATTTTTACTGTGTGCCGAGCCATCCCCTAGGTGCCGGGGGTTTGATAAAGATTTCATACTTGTTTCGGAAGTCACTTCCCGCGGTCTTTCTTTTTTTTTGTTCTTGTCTAGTTCTGTCTGGAGCAAAGGAATTGTTATGCTAAGCTCGTCCCAGATGTTCGTTCCTGGTGGGATGTGCCATTACCATTACAAATCGGAGTGCGGCGGTTGCTCACAACTGCCACGATGCCGCGGTCGGCGGTTGATCCTCGACGGCGGCCGACGTACGTTGCTACGGCGGTTTAAAGGGTCCCCAATTGAGAATGATGATAATGACGACGATGATCCGCGTGCGGAGAGGAAGGGCAAAATCATAACGTCAACGACAGCAAGCCCGGTTGAACAATTGGCCGAAGAAGTTGGATCGCTGTACATCCCGGGAGTTGCTCGGCTTTTCTCACAATTAAGACACGAGAGAAATGCCTTCGACCCCGAACTCATCCGGCAAATTACACATTATCGTTTAGTTTTATTTTATCTTAAGTACGCTTATTAAAACTGCTTGCCACTAATTGAGTTACTAGCTTTTCCACCATCCCGCATCCACCGGCTGCGCGACCATCGTTCAAGACGAACATTTGAGCCGAAAGGAAAAAAAACAAACGAATGATGACTTAAACTTCATTCAACCAATTAACAATCGGCTGTGCGTTGCGGTTAAGCCATGCGATATTCGACTCCGTCCACTCGATCGCCTGCTGTATCGTGCGGCCACTATCTTTCAGATGAAGTTCGGCAAACTCCTTCAGCTACGGAGAAAAGAACAGCGCAGATCATTAATTAAACGAACCTAATTGAAGCTGCCGTATCCATTCGCACCTCCTGCAGCTCCGACTCGGTGTTAAACCGCTTGGTAGAATATTTGAGAATAATGTTCAAGTTCGACATCGACGCACCGAAGCTGTAATCAAACGTTATTGTTATTGCCTTATGCCCTTATGATGAAGCCTTATGCGCTCGCTCAACTCCGCTCCTCAACTTACTAGCTCTTCATCTTTGGCCAGTTGTTGCGCATGTAGTCGAATGCGATCGGTTGACCGATCACGTTATCCGCCACGGATATGAACACCCGGAACGCATCCTGCTTGCGGATGCCAAACTCGTCCGACATCGAGTTTTCCAGGTAGCGCGCCAATATCCAAGGCACCCGGGAGCAACCCAGTGCCGAGAGCAGAATCTCTTTCTCGCTTGCAACGGTCGCCTTCTGGAACCGCTCCCAGGCAAAGTCCCACTCCGTTTCGTCTCCGTACTTGATGGCTGTACAGTACACGGTGCTCTTCAAGTTGGGCGAAATGCTATGTGTGAAACGTTGCGAAATGAACTCGAGTTAGTTGGACAAACCGAAGGGAAAACCGCTGACTTCAAACGCTCACGGGTTGTTAATGTCCGGATTGGGCTGATGCATCCATTCGTAGAATTTCCGCAGGCAATGGTTCACGCAGTCCTTGTTCCCGAGATGGCACACCGCCTTCAGCACGCTGATCCGCTTGTACACGGTCAGCAGCGCACTGTCGCGGTGATCCTCAAACCCAACCTCACGGTAGATGTTTTCCAGCAGTTCCATCGAATATTTCTACACATAATAGTTCAAGCAGACGAAGCGTTAGAACTCATAATACTTTTGCCCTACCTCCGTACCGTACAAACCTTAAAGAGTCCATAGTTGCGAGTGCGTATCAGCATCGAGTCGATGTAGTTAAGTGCGGCAATCGCCGCCTTCCATGGCACGTAATCCGTCTCGTGCACTAGATACCTCGTGACGTTCAGCGCCACCGCATAGTCCAGATAGCCTGCACGGGCCAAATTAAGCGCATCGTCTATCAGCTGTGCCCGGTTCGAGGCGGCAATCGTTCGGAACTTGTTCTTATCCTGCAGATGCGTCACAACCATCTGCCAATTCCGTTCGTCGTAGTTCACCCGGTAGTATCCTGCAGGATGGATGGCAAATTGTTATGCGTTCGGATCGGTTCCGCTTTCCCATTGCTTACCAGTCTGCTGCACATTCACAATTATCCAGTCGTGGCTCGGAATGTCATGATTATTGATCACCAGTGCTTCTTCCGCCCTCATCCAGATAGCCGGTTTAGTTTGCTGGAAATTACTATCCCCAAGCGTTGTGTATGTGATCGGAATCCACCAGAGGTACCGTTCGCCCATGCGCGACGGATCGGAACCGTTCAATGCGTTGGCGAAGGAGAATCGTTCCTGCCGAAACTCGATGCTATCCGTTTCGTAGTCCCGATGGACGAACACTACCGGGAATCCCGTCTGCAGCGTCCAGGTGTCCATGATTTCCTTCACCGTTGTGTGATCGTCGAATATGTCAGCACGTCGCGCTTCGTCGGTAAGATACTGCCACAGGTCGTCCTGAGTAGCGCTTTGATATTTCCTGCAGTGGGGCAAAAAAAAGCTTATAATGGAGAGAGAACCGAACGCAATTAACAACACAGTCGCCACTCACTTATCGTATAAGTAGTTGGTCAGTCCACGCTTGAACACCTTCGTCGTGAGGAAATGATCCATCATGCGGATGATGGTCGCCCCCTTGCCGTAGGAAATCTTATCGAATATCTCGTGAATTTCCTCCGGATTGTGCACCTCCACGGAGATCTGATGCGAGGAGGACAGTGCATCGAGCGAGAAAACATTGTGCAGTTCGTTGACCACGAACTGCTCCATCGACTTCCAGGCCGGTTCCACTGCATCCACGCCGAGATACTCCATGTAGCTGGCAAAACCCTCGTTCAGCCACAAATCCGTCCACCACGACGGTGTTACCAAATTGCCGAACCATTGATGTGCTGTCAAAGATATGGGAAAGCAACAAGCATAGAGTCGTGATTTTCACTTTCCAGACCGCCGTTCCGAACCGATACCTACCCAGCTCGTGCGCTACGACCGTGATGACATGCTGCTTGTTACTGATCGCCGATACGTTCTCCTCGTACAGCATCGCCGTCTCGCGGTACGTGATCAGGCCCCAGTTTTCCATCGCGCCGGCACTGAAGTCTGGCAGCGCGATCATGTCCACCTTCGGCAGCGGGTAGTCGATGTGGAAAAACTCCTCCAAGAACTTTAGCAACTTCGGACCAACGCTCAGGGCGTAACGGGCGGACCCAATCGCATCGGCCCTCGCCCAGACGGCAAAGTTCCCCAGCGTCAGGTTGTGATAGTCGCATACCACGAACGCCACCAGGTACGTCGACATCGGCACCGACTCCTGATAGACATCCCACACGTATCCCTGCAGGTTGGACTCGCTGGAAAAGGGTGAACAGGTCAGCAGTGGTAATGCTTCAACATGTAGGCCTTACTACCTGGCGTCGTACGATCGCAGACGGGGCATGTTGGAGAGCGAAATCATATCCTTGGTGCGTGCGATGCTAATGTTGAAGCGTGCTTTGAGCGCCGGTTCGTCGAAGCAGGGAAAGGCACGGCGCGCGTCCGTTGGCTGAAACTGTGTCGTTGCAATCCATCTGCAATGATGATGCAATGAAGCGTGGTAGAAGTATATCTACGGTGTTAGCACATCCTCACGAACCTCGTTTCGTTGTTGGCAGTATAGGAACTGCGGTAGAAGCCCTGCAGGTAGTCGTTCAGCACACCCTCGTACCGCATCCGCACCACGTACTGATCACCCTTCCGCAGTTGCGACTTCAGCATAAGCACGTAGAACTGTTTGCTGGCAACGGTAAGATTGTGGTCGATTTCCACCGTCTCCACGTGAAAATCACTGTCAAGGGGCCCGACATGGTCCCTGTGTTCAGTGGCGTCTTCCGTTTCCTCGTTCGTGGCTTCTTCTGCTGGCACCCGCACCACACTCGCGCTGTGGATGTCGAGTGCGGCCACATGGAGCGTCACGTTGTTGCAGTCCTCCAGCACGTTGACAAGTATTTCCACCGTTCCGGAGAAGGTGAAATTATCCTCCACCAGCCACGGTACCAGCCGTATGTCGTAAGCAACTGGTTCGATCGATCGCGGCAGCCGTAAGTCCTCCCGTACCGATGACGCAAGCACGTCCTCGTCAGACCGTCCGCCGGTGGGGTGCGTACCATCGGCACCTGTTGCACCGCCCTTGTAGTCTGCCGTGTTCCGTTCCGTGCTCGGGTGGCTGCTTTCGGCCCCGGCCGCTTCGGTGGTGTGCGTTTTGTGCGTAGAAGAAGGTGGTCCAGCATCCGCAACGAACGCCGATTCGGCTACGGAACCGTGCTGCTGGTGTTGATGGTGCGGCGTCGAATGCTGATGCTCGCAGAGTGTCGTATGCTGCCACCGTTGTGTGATCGTCGAATATGTCAGCACGTCGCGCTTCGTCGGTAAGATACTGCCACAGGTCGTCCTGAGTAGCGCTTTGATATTTCCTGCAGTGGGGCAAAAAAAAGCTTATAATGGAGAGAGAACCGAACGCAATTAACAACACAGTCGCCACTCACTTATCGTATAAGTAGTTGGTCAGTCCACGCTTGAACACCTTCGTCGTGAGGAAATGATCCATCATGCGGATGATGGTCGCCCCCTTGCCGTAGGAAATCTTATCGAATATCTCGTGAATTTCCTCCGGATTGTGCACCTCCACGGAGATCTGATGCGAGGAGGACAGTGCATCGAGCGAGAAAACATTGTGCAGTTCGTTGACCACGAACTGCTCCATCGACTTCCAGGCCGGTTCCACTGCATCCACGCCGAGATACTCCATGTAGCTGGCAAAACCCTCGTTCAGCCACAAATCCGTCCACCACGACGGTGTTACCAAATTGCCGAACCATTGATGTGCTGTCAAAGATATGGGAAAGCAACAAGCATAGAGTCGTGATTTTCACTTTCCAGACCGCCGTTCCGAACCGATACCTACCCAGCTCGTGCGCTACGACCGTGATGACATGCTGCTTGTTACTGATCGCCGATACGTTCTCCTCGTACAGCATCGCCGTCTCGCGGTACGTGATCAGGCCCCAGTTTTCCATCGCGCCGGCACTGAAGTCTGGCAGCGCGATCATGTCCACCTTCGGCAGCGGGTAGTCGATGTGGAAAAACTCCTCCAAGAACTTTAGCAACTTCGGACCAACGCTCAGGGCGTAACGGGCGGACCCAATCGCATCGGCCCTCGCCCAGACGGCAAAGTTCCCCAGCGTCAGGTTGTGATAGTCGCATACCACGAACGCCACCAGGTACGTCGACATCGGCACCGACTCCTGATAGACATCCCACACGTATGATGCAAGATGATTATTTGTTTTCTTTTATATATTTGTGTTTTTTACGCCTCTTCACTACGATTCCAACGGCAAGCGAATATTTCGCTTCCATCCTATTTTAATGACACCATTGAATGTACCATCGTTATTGTTCTTGGTTGCTGATAATTTACGCCCAACCTTTGGTTCGCTGGTCACGCCAGCGATAGATGACGATCGACGGTCGTTTTCTGTGCCAAAAACTGGGCCATACGAACCAAAAAAAAAACAGGCTCATTTCATCGTATTCAACCAAAGCAAAATTCCATCCCAGTCATTGTTCGGTTCGAGTGGAGTTGAACCGTGACGCTCTGATAAGACTGTGTCCCTTCTTGGACGCCCGAAACGAAGTGTTAAACGTTATGGCTATGGGCTCAATAAGAGAGAACAGGCGAAACCAGCGACCAGCGAAGAATCGCTCTACATAATTCACTCCACCGCACGCCGTTCGGATTGGATGAATGGAAAGGATTCAGAGACATCGGTAGGTGTTTGATATTGTTCTTTTTTTTTCACCCACCCGGTCACCGGGCGTTCTTCTTATTCCGCACGGTTCCATGCGTGCCATACGGGTAGCGTGGAACGCACTCTATCATTTATGCCCATAGGGAGTGCAAGAAATCCAACACCGGATCCACCTCGATTTGGGGCCACCCGCACATCATTCCGACGAGCCGACGTCCGTTTCATTCATTACATAAACAATTCTCAGCAATAAATTTCACAATCCCAACGTCCTCAATTCATCTTCTATAGTGTCTCGTGTGCGGCAACACATGAGCCTATGAGGATCGATCGACAATAGGCACCCTATCAAGGAACAAAATGACAGGGGAACAGATTATGTGCGTATCATCAACGCTAACCGCGCGAAATATCCCTCGAATTCCAAATGAAAGATCCCGCAGCAAAAAAAAACCACCATCCAAAAATGCACCCCGATCCTCAATGATCCTTTCGATCCCTTTTCTAACCCGTTTTCCTGCATCTTCATCTCCCATTTGCGAGACAGAGGAACATTGCGGGACATCCCGAACCGCATCCGGTTCGGTCGTGAATGAGCCACATGCATAATCCGATCACCTTCGTTCCAGCCAACGTGCGTCACTTTCCTTGTCAGTGGGGTTTGTTTCATCTTTTTTTTTTCATTTTTATCCCATTGCCTTTTAGCGAACCGTTCGTTGGATCGCACCCTGCGTGTGAGACGCGCGAGATCATCTGTGGAAATTGCATATTTTTAGGATACACACACACAAAAAAACGGTATGTCCTGTTAGTCTTTAGCGAAATTATAAGGTTCGAACAGAACCGCCTCATGAGGCGTACATTTGAGGCCCATATGGTGCCGGTATGGTTGGACAAAATTAATGTCATTTTTATGTGTCTGCTTCTTCATGCAACCGGCAATGTTGACGGATGCAAGATGATTATTTGTTTTCTTTTATATATTTGTGTTTTTTACGCCTCTTCACTACGATTCCAACGGCAAGCAAATATTTCGCTTCCATCCTATTTTAATGGCACCATTGAATGTACCATCAAACCGTTATTGTTCTTGGTTGCTGATAATTTACGCCCAACCTTTGGTTCGCTGGTCACGCCAGCGATAGATGACGATCGACGGTCGTTTTCTGTGCCAAAAACTGGGCCATACGAACCAAAAAAAAAACAGGCTCATTTCATCGTATTCAACCAAAGCAAAATTCCATCCCAGTCATTGTTCGGTTCGAGTGGAGTTGAACCGTGACGCTCTGATAAGACTGTGTCCCTTCTTGGACGCCCGAAACGAAGTGTTAAACGTTATGGCTATGGGCTCAATAAGAGAGAACAGGCGAAACCAGCGACCAGCGAAGAATCGCTCTACATAATTCACTCCACCGCACGCCGTTCGGATTGGATGAATGGAAAGGATTCAGAGACATCGGTAGGTGTTTGATATTGTTCTTTTTTTTTCACCCACCCGGTCACCGAGCGTTCTTCCGATTCCGCACGGTTCCATGCGTGCCATACGGGTAGCGTGGAACGCACTCTATCATTTCTGCCCATAGGGAGTGCAAGAAATCCAACACCGGATCCACCTCGATTTGGGGCCACCCGCACATCATTCCGACGAGCCGACGCTTGCAACGGTTGCAGCCGCTGGCAGGTTTTTGCGAGCCTTCGGTACGGTTCGATTACCGACCGAAGCGCAGGGCCAGCCAGCCATCGTCACTGCCGTCGTAAAATATGTCCAGATTAAATTACCGGCCCGCTCTCCGACTGTCATCCGGTTTCGAAACGGGGGCCAGCAGGGCCGGGATTGCGAAGACGACATTACCCACGCAAGGAAGCGGCGCGGCGAAAGGCGCACTTGGCGAAGGAAGAGGAAGTGATGGCCAATAATGGTGATTTAGGAAAGTTTCAGCTCAAACGGCGCTCTTTGTTGCATGCTGGTAGTGTGCCGCCCGCTCCGGAGATTTAAAGTCCACCGTGTGCAGCGCTGGTGCAAGCAATCGGGCGTACGGTTGAAGGCGAAACAATTAGCCAGCATAATTATTAACCAGCATGGCACACATTACTATGCATCGGTTCAGTCGACATCGTGCGCTAGCACACCCGGGCCTGACGGAAACGATCATCCCAATGCCGCAGGAAGATACAATTTAAAGCAGCCGAAACCGTACCGGATGCGGTGGTGGCCCGCTGCAATGATTCTTTTTTTTTAGTTAGTGCTGCCCTTCACTTCATCACTCAAACTGTCCAAGACACTTTTGGTTCCATTTTATATCCATTGTGAGTTGCGCTGGCACAATGTTCCAAACGTTTAATTTTTAAACGCTCGTTTTCCATCTAGTATTCCTTGGTGGCTCCTTCGCCGCGCGGAAACGGAGCGAAATCGCTTCCAGGGTAGCCGCTTCTCGCTTTCTTTTTAATATTCTATCACGATTTTTACTGTGTGCCGAGCCATCCCCTAGGTGCCGGGGGTTTGATAAAGATTTGATACTTGTTTCGGAAGTCACTTCCCGCGGTCTTTCTTTTTTTTTGTTCTTGTCTAGTTCTGTCTGGAGCAAAGGAATTGTTATGCTAAGCTCGTCCCAGATGTTCGTTCCTGGTGGGATGTGCCATTACCATTACAAATCGGAGTGCGGCGGTTGCTCACAACTGCCACGATGCCGCGGTCGGCGGTTGATCCTCGACGGCGGCCGACGTACGTTGCTACGGCGGTTTAAAGGGTCCCCAATTGAGAATGATGATAATGACGACGATGATCCGCGTGCGGAGAGGAAGGGCAAAATCATAACGTCAACGACAGCAAGCCCGGTTGAACAATTGGCCGAAGAAACACAACCACAAAAGCTAAACGGATACCGTGGCGCTTATGCCGCACGGCGTCTTATAGTTCTACCGCTTTTTTTTGTCTCTTCCACGCTGTTCCACACGCGCTTCCTTCTCGCTCGTGCGTTAAATCTCCGTGCTGTGCGGGCGAGGTGTATGTGTAGGCCGGCAAAAGTCACTGACCGGTGTACGGCACACTTCCAGCAGGGCCGATGCGTACGAACTTCGAACTTCGAAGCCTCGTACGATAGGCGTTAGAAATGGATGGCCGGGAATTGTCACACGCGCGTTCAACAATTAATCCAATCCCATCCCAATCTGATTCGTTAGCTCTCCCGCATACCAATGAGGGCCGGGCAGCGCGTCTGATGAACCCGAGCGTCACGGGCGAACGCTAGAACAACGCGGAACCGTTGAGGCAACATCACGGTTCCCAAACGACGGTGATTGGATTGATTGAAATGTGTGTATTGGCCATACCACACGATTAAACTATGGGTATCGATCGTCGGAAAAAAAAATTATTAGGGTATTACTACACACGATTGTCAACCTAGTTCTCAACAAACCACAGCAAACAGCGTACGACTAATAATCACCTACAGAAGTTGGGGTCATTTGAGCCAATCGAGGTTTGAGATTAAATTATTGTTATGAAGTATTTTTGTGAAAAAAGTTGTACTTCCAAAGAAAGAATTGCATCAAAATAGTTTAATAGAAATTTAAAAATAAATTTAAAAAAAAACACAATTTTAAAATTTAACTTCAAACAATGTTACACATTTATCGATTGAATGTTTATTCTTGCTGGTATATATGCTCTATTATCAAATCGAAATGGTTTTTATTTCGTTCGCATAATATATCTATAAATGCTCCATAAACTTTCAATGTGAAATCACCACCGAAAGCAAATTCTTATGCTGATCATACGAAGTATTCGAGTATTATTCAACATAAAAAGTAATAAATAATCCTTAAGGTGAGCAAAACTGCCAATCCCACATAGTAGGCCGGCACCAATACTAATCCTAATCGCAAAGAAACAACCCTTGTCTAGTGTGACGCAAAAAAAAGCATCCATTGCGGCCGAAACCAAGGCAACGTTGTCCCCGATTAATGATGCGACGAAAAGAGATCCTCCCACGCATTCAAGCTCCTGGAACGAAAAACAATTATCCCATCCAATCAATACGACACATGAGAAGGGCGAAGATGGCAAAAAAGCTTGTCAAGTGGTGGCTCCTCCATCGCAATGCTAGTACCCTCCTCGAGTTATTAGATAAACCCCACCGGTTGCGGAGGCAGCTCACGCAACACGCGGTACTATCGGATGACACATATCGCAACACCGGACGAAATGTCTGATTGTTAGACGCAAAAGGAGCAAAGCCAGTGCAGCCGATCTGGGTCCCGTCCGCCTGCCGGGTGTTATGTGCAAGGGTTTCCAACGGTTCGCATGCGAATAAAATATTCATCCTGGTCCAAAACTTTCCGGACCAAGATTTAGCGCCGGGAGGAGGGCGAAGAAAGAAAAACCTCTCCACGAGCGCAAAACAGTACGTGACGTAGCACTTCATCGGTACGACGGCGACCTTGCCCACCAGTTCCTAATGCAGTTTAACACTTTGGGCTGCGCTAAAAGCGGACATTCCCATGCGGCGGGGAGAAGCCGGAGCGGACGCCTCCGTCGCTTGGTACGGTGATTCATCACGTATCCCTCCCTCGCCGATCGGTTCCAGGCATCATGCCATATGGCGTGTGCGGCAAAGTAACGTGCAAACATAATTGATTTATCAAATCAGGGTCGTGAGCAGTGAATTGCAACTAGCCTCCCAGCAGCGCTTCTTCGATGGGTTTCTTAGCATCGACACCCGTCCGTCCAACACCGGGCGTCTAGGATGCGCTGCTGGATAGTGCGAGGAAGTAGATTGAGTAATCCTAGCCACGGGCACGGGCACTAGCGAGCGATGCCTGTGTGAACGTGTGCATGTGTGTGTTATGGAGGAAGGAGCACGCTCGTGTTCCCCGGGATCAACTTTGTTTTTGCTCCGTTCGGTTCACTTCTTCCGGGCCCGGCTGTTTGCTCCACGTCGGACCAGTAGCGGATCCCGGTGGAATTTAAGATCACAGATTGGCACTTGAATTGATTCAAGGCCAGCTGCGCGCGGAATCGCTTTTGTCTTACAGGAATTTACTCGCTAATACCCTCCGCGCTCTGGTAAGTGTCGTTGGCGATCATAGGAGCCCGGGCTGTTTGCCACCGTATGTTACCAGCGCACTGTTGACAGAAGAGACGCTATCGCAACCGTCTATTCGCGATTGGCTCAACCGCGGTGGGAGAGAAGAAAAACTCACCCCGTTGGATTGACCATTGGCGAGATCTGCCTGGAGGGCAATCATTATCTGCAGGGACGCGTATTAATTAGCTAGGTATTGTTTGAGTGTTACAATTTTAACCAAACTGTCAAAAAATCCGTGCCAATGCAACTGGCTACACACGACGATGCGCAATTGATCGATTGGGTGTACGAACCGTTTATCGAACATATTACAGCCGCACCATCTGCCTCACTGGGTCAGCTACGGGCAGGGGAGTGCAAAGCGCTACATCTAGCATGGGGCCGCTAATTGACGAACGAGTCACCGATCGATCTGCCTTCATCGTCAATCCATCATGCACTTATTTTCTTTTTCTCCGCTGTCCACCAGGCCGGGTCCGCATGCACAACATCGGTACAGGCGGCGGCAGTGGCCGTGGTATCCGTTTAATATGTTCATCCACTTAAAATTAATATGCTGATGATGGCCCCCACGTTCCAGCTGTGTGCACGATGAACGTTATCACAAAATAACGCACGGCACTACTCACCTTTACCGCAGCGCGGCTTTACCACGGGGAAAAATGTTTGCTTCAAGGTGATTTTAGGCAGACACTTCTAAGTTGCTCGATTGATGAGGTGATACATAATCGGTACGCTCGCCTACATCACGGACGCACTCACTCGCCACATCCCTTCCGTTTCTTGCGCTCCGGGATGTTGTTGTTTTGCTTTCGCAACCGTTTCCCGCTTGCCACAAGTAGTTCGAGTCCTATGCTCGATGCGGCAAAACATAGACCAATTCTCACCGCGTTTCACACCGTACCCATTACAGATTAATTAACATCTCACCGCTGGGACCGCCGCGGATTAACAAAACACCGAAACGCACACACACGCACACACACAAACAAGTCGTCTGATCAGTGCATACGGTGCGGTTAATTTGTCCGCTTCCACTCCTGGCCCGGGTACCGCATGGGTTTGAGTTTACTTTTTATTTTGCACGTGCTATTTTCGGCCACGGATTGATTCGCTTTATTCCGAAATACACTTTGATTGGTTTAGCGTGATGCTCGGCACTGAGACAAACAAGCAAACACAAAAACCGCGTGCCATCGCACACGCTCTCTCACCGATCACAAGTACCGTCCGGTAACCGTTCGGCGCACACCACGTTTTGTCTCCTTTTTTTTGTATTGGACCGCGATCTATATGTTGGCAGCGTTCAGTCCCAGCCGAACTGAACGGTTTGAAAGCCAGCGAACAACTGCCAGCATCCGCTCGACCGAGTCGTGCAGGGCGACGGGCAACATACTGTCGGTCCGATGCGCATGCATTCACGGGAACCGTTCCGAGGGCCCCTTTTTGAAAGTATTACGTTCTCTTTCAAACGGAAATTTAGTTGGTTTTGACAAACGAGCGCGCCTTTTGAGTTTTGCATTTAAGGTTACGTTGTTTTGCAAGATATTATTTATAATTTCTGAAATTTCATGAAGCACCATCACCGTATCCACCTTAATTCGCTTTCCATCGGCCACATCGGCCAGCGTGGGCTGGGTTTCCATCTTTCTCTTCTGTGGTTGCACGAAGCTGCCTTGGCCTGCCGCTCGCAGCGAATCTTCGATGGTGTAGGGCTCAATCTCGAGCGCCTTCAGGCGCCGTTTGTGTACCTTTGTGCGGAAATGAGCCTGAAGCGCCTGATCGTTGATGTAGTATGTAGCACAGTGAATGCAATAGAACTGCGCGAAACCAGGCTTATCCAGGTCAATCTCCTGCTTCAACAGCTTCTCCGGATCGTTCTTCAGATCTGCATCGATTTCGTCCAAATCCTTTTCCGTGAGGTTCTGGACGAAGCAGCCCGAGTGTGCGACGTCGGAGTAACGACGGATGAAATCGATAGGATCGTGCATGAGGCATGCATCGAGCGGGAATGCTATCCGAGCCCGATGAATTATTACAACTTCCCGAAGTCTTGCTGCACCTCGGTGAATGAAGTGATTTGTCACGGAATTCCGGACCTGCGTCCGCTGGAAGATGGCGATCTGTGCAATGTGGACGTTACGGTGTACCATCGCGAATTCCATGGGGATTTGAACGAAACATTCTTCGTCGGCAATGTGAAGGAGCAGCACAAAAAGTTGGTGCAGGTTACCCATGAGGCGTTAATGAAGGCGATTGCTATCGTGAAGTAAGTACGGAGAGTATCACTCACTGTTCAGATAATCAACTGGTGTGCTTCTTATTTCACTCCACAGGCCCGGCGAGCGCTATCGTGAAATCGGTAACGTTATACAGAAGCACGTTCATGCACACGGTTATAGTGTTGTCAAGAGTTACTGTGGACACGGAATCCACAGACTGTTTCATACTTCCCCGAATGTACCTCATTATGCCAGTAAGTATCATACCCCCTTTTGCATACATAACAATGTTTCTTACATAGCAGTTTTACTGCAGAAAACTCAGCGGTTGGTGTCATGAAGCCTGGCCATTGCTTCACGATTGAGCCCATGATATCGGAGGGCACCTGGAGGGATGTCTCGTGGCCAGACGACTGGACTGCCGTCACTGCCGATGGTTTGTTTTCGGCTCAGTTTGAGCACACACTGCTCGTCACCGAGTCCGGGTGCGACATTTTAACGAAGCGAAGGAATGAAACCGGTAATCCGCATTTCATGGACCATATGTGAAACGCACCCAGAAGGAAGAAATCACCGGGAGCCTGAAAACATTCAACTAACGGCCTCTTTCGTTCCGAGGTTGATAATAATGCACACCCCATGTTACTTTCAAAATAAAAGCAAAACTTTCTTCATTTATACTACCCATTTATTCACAGTTCCTCCAACACTTTCTTGTAATCGGCAACTTTCTTTACTTTCGATAGCTCCTGCTTGGCAGGCTTCTCGTCCTCCATCACCGTATCCACCTTAATTCGCTTTCCATCGGCCACATCGGCCAGCGTGGGCTGGGTTTCCATCTTTCTCTTCTGTGGTTGCACGAAGCTGCCTTGGCCTGCCGCTCGCAGCGAATCTTCGATGGTGTAGGGCTCAATCTCGAGCGCCTTCAGGCGCCGTTTGTGTACCTTTGTGCGGAAATGAGCCTGAAGCGCCTGATCGTTGATGTAGTATGTAGCGCAGTGAATGCAATAGAACTGCGCGAAACCCGGCTTATCCAGGTCAATCTCCTGCTTCAACAGCTTCTCCGGATCGTTCTTCAGATCTGCATCGATTTCGTCCAAATCCTTTTTGCGACTTCTCAAACGCCACCGGCGACGAAGATGTGTGTCTCCACTGTGCATTTTCTTGCGTGCGTACGGCATTTTGATGCTAGCACAATATTACAGCGTGAGTTTAAAGCTAAACAAATGTAAATCGCACTTTCGGGGCTTTCAGCGGGGTAGGTACAAAAACAAACCGGGTTGAGCGAGTTTTTATTTTGATGTTTGGCCTCGTGGTGCTTGACGTTTCAGAGCGGTACATGGCCAAATGAGTGACATTGTATAAACAAGATTATCATATGCAGGCAATATAATAAAATAATAATTTATTTATAAAAGGAGTTCAATATGTTTTGCAAAAAATAAGGCTCCTTTTGTATTTTAAAAGGGGAAGAAAAGTTTGTTTACCTTGGTCGTTCAAACCGATTTGACAGCTGCTGGAACATTTAAAGTAACCGTTACAAACCGTTTTTTATCAACTGCTATTTTCACTCTTCCCAACATCCATATAATTTAGAGACAGATACATATGAAGATGGTGGTTCATCAGCCTCATGTTTTGCCCTCGAATTTATGACTGTCATGATATTATTTGGAGGAATGTTTTTAGAAGAACCAATCAGAATAATAGGGATGTTTTAATATTCTTGTCAGCTGTATAAGTCAGCTATCTCTATACCTTCTTTTCCATCTAGCACCCGAAATAAAAAAACTCTTTGTTTTTGTTAGAGGTCCAATCAACCGCTTATCGTTGGATATTTGAACGAATATATTCTTGTTATTTTATAGTTCCATGCGCTGACCAACGTTAAAAGGATTTTACTTGTTGAACCACGTTTCATATTCGTTGACTTGATAGCCTTAATATGGTGCTATGATATGAAGTTGTTTAATTTTTTTTGAATTTATTATACCAGTAGTCGCGTAATGAGAAATGGGTAATGACGATCTGGTCGCGTTAGGTTTGTTTCGACTCTAGACCATAAGCACTCTTGTAAAAACGTTCATATTTTGATGCACTTCTTATTTATGAAGTCACAATTCCAAGTAAATGAATTTTCTAACAATCACATATTGAATTCGTTTTAATTCAACTTTATAATTATAACATAATTCTATATTTTAAGACTACCAGGTTAAAGTCCTTTGATCACTCTTTGCCGAAATGCACTAACCTCCAATGATCCCTTTCTCGATTTTCGAAACTTCGCGATACTCTAGAAGAAATTGTAATTTGTCTTCTATTTAAATATTCTTCTTCTAACATATCACACAAAAGCAACTTTCGATGCAGATATCATTGCAAATTATCAGTGCACTCTACTACAGTTGCTCACAACTGTGAAGGTACAAAGTAAATTTTGCGGTCACGATGTAGTCTGGTCAATTCTTATCATGCTTACAAACTAAAAGACAAGTTATAGATAATCTTCAAAGCGTTCAAAATAAATCTCCAAAACGTTCCAGTTAAATTCCAGTTCCAGTTAACAAAACATGAGCTACCTTACATAACGATCAGCAGGGTTCACATAAAGATCACCACTAAACTACATAGCTATTGGACTAAGTACTCTGCTGAGTACGTTTGGACTTAATTTGACTTTTCCTTCCATTGACAAATAGTGCGCAAGTATTAGAAGTATAACTAACTAATCAAATTAACGTTAAACGATCATACCAACGCCAAGTGCCGCAAAGTCGATGTGCCGCAAAGTCAGACGACTCAAATTTTGAGTCAATGACGCAAAATTGATGAGTCGCACTGCGAAAAAGTACAATAAAAGATCACGCTGGTGTCTTTGCGTCTTAT
>KZ071572.1:222520-234483 GCA_002091845.1 Anopheles cracens | reverse complement strand
TTGCTGCCGATGGGACCCTCGGCGAAGGTTATGACGGCACACCGACGGACGAGCCATCATTTGCTCAGCTGGCTCCATTCGAATCCTTCGAATCGCACTAAAACCACCACCACCACCACCACGCACGCACGCACGCAGACCGCGGTGGCAAAGGACTTGCTTGTTTTACTTTTCACACTTTTTTTGTCTCCACCCACTCGCGTCGCTCACTGACACAACGCTCACTCCCCCGTCCCACCCCGCACAGCTAATAAACCCGCTATCGACGATGGTTCGAAGGTAATGCCGTTTCGAGTTGGGTCGAAATAAATGATGTAAAACACAGAGGAAGTGGATCTCTAAGGACACATAACGTACACAATTTCAAAACATTCATTCAATCTCAACATTTGTAGTGCGAGGCACCGTACGTCTGGAGTTGTACGCACGCAGTGGGTAAAACTGTGAGCTTTTTTTTTATTTCCCATTACTCCCATATTCAGCGCACCCAGCTTTAAAAAACATAAACTTCCACACGGTTAAAAACTGTTGTACCACACAGAACCGACCTGTCGGCCCTGTTCGGGACGGTCGCTAGGCAACCGTCGCGGCCCACTTACTCGATTTGCAGGGATCCATGTCGATGTCACCGGAGATGCTCTTCGGAAAGCGCGCATTGAGCAGCTCGTCAGTCGTGAACCCGTGGTGCCGGTGCTTCTGCGTTATCAGCGTCTCGTTCAGCTCCAGCCCTTCGGTAAGCTGATTAATGAACACGACGATCACCATGACGATCGGTACCGAGCGCCAGGGTGCGGGCCCTGCCGCCGGTCGGTACGGTTTATGGTGCCGCACTAAATCCGACACCGGTTGCTGCCGATGGGACCCTCGGCGAAGGTTATGACGGCACACCGACGGACGAGCCATCATTTGCTCAGCTGGCTCCATTCGAATCCTTCGAATCGCACTAAAACCACCACCACCACCACCACGCACGCACGCACGCAGACCGCGGTGACAAAGGACTTGCTTGTTTTACTTTTCACACTTTTTTTTGTCTCCACCCACTAGCGTCGCTCACTGACACAACGCTCACTCCCCCGTCCCACCCCGCACAGCTAATAAACCCGCTATCGACGATGGTTCGAAGGGACCTCGGGCCGGGCGTTACATTATCCGCCGGTGGAAAGCGACGCCGGAAAAGTGCCGGAAAGTACCTGCAAGCGATTGCGTACGTGCACAATCTCGTTTTCCGGCCCGAGCACCAAACCTCATCGGATCGATCCGGTGTCACTCACACTATTGGGACGCATGGACTTTCTCTCGCTTCACTTTTTTCACGTTCACGTTCTTTTCTGCTATTTGCGCATCACCTGCTCACACTGGCGTTTCATATCCTGCCCCGTTCCACATACACGCACGCACGAGCATTATATTGATTTTCTCTCTCTCTCTTTTATCCTTTCAAAGGATCAGCACTATGCGCACATTATCCTTAAACCGGGCGAAACCACTGCATTAGAATGGAAATGGGAGCAAACACTTGTTATAAAGCAGGGAACGTTTAAAATTGGATACGAACTTGCCGCCGCACACGGTGGAATCGAAACACACTCTGAGTGGTTCTCGAATCGGTCCGGTTTTCTATCAACGTTCTTCTCTGTTAATTAAAAACGGGTTGCCACCGCAAGTGTAGTAGTCCCTGGTATCCTGCCGACACATTCGACCTGCTCCAGCACATTGATAACGGATGGATTCGTGCAGGGAGCAAACGACACGACAGACCGTTACGGCGTTTAAGCCAGCGTATAAAAATAACTACAGAATTAGAACCTCACATGATGCGTCCATCGTCGCACAGGTTTTTGGACTGTGCTAGCCAAATATTTCATTACTGGAATTTGTGTTATGTTGCATGAAACACATGGTGCCACAGACTAATATGGTAGTCCGTGCTCCCAAAAAGCGTAATTTGCGGACCCATCGGTCGTTTCATCACGCTACGTCCCCAAAAACCCACACGACCCGCCCTTTATCGGGACGATCCGGCGAAAGTGTTATGCCGCCGAGCATGTCGCTGCAAACAGTCGAACCCGGCGCATCAATAAAAACTGCTCAGCCATGGCGAAGGGTTGTTCGTCCCGCACGGTAGGCATTTATATGAAGCAGCGCATATAAATTCCATGCCATCTCCAGGCGTAGCGCCAAGACAGAAAACCGCGAGACGAGGTTTTTCGAGGGTCAGAGATCCCTTTTCAGCGTGCCGGGGTTTTGCGTCGTCTGGTACGGGATCTTCGGGCCAAAGCTGACAGCATCCCGCAAAACTCGCAATCAAGCGTTTTAGAAAGCCCCAACCCAACCCTCACGCTGCACGGTTTCTTTGTTGGCGGCTCCTTGTGTTGATCCTTCCAGAGCGACCCGAAGCGTGAGTCTGCCTGTGTGTGTGTGTGTGTTGACTTTGAATTTTCTTCTAGCAAAAACTAGCTTCTCCATTCTCGCTCGGTTCGTGCCGGGCTGGAAGAGGTTCTTGGAAAGTGTGTAAACAGCTTGATGAGTGCGTGATCCTGCGCGAGATTTAGATGCCTGCGACTGATAGGGGCGAGCAATATTGATGCGCAGCGTGTGTTTTCGACATCTAAAATGAGTCAGCGTGTTCCGTGCCCGATGCACGACGACAAACGGGTGTTTGAAATGGACTCGACAGATCTGAAGATGTGGCACGTTTTGTGCGGTCCTGTAGGGGCGGTCGAAAAAGATTTGTCGTCCTTTATTGCAGCACAGGTGCGTGGTGGGAAGCTATGGCAACCTACAAACCTGCTTCTTTCCGTCTCCGCCCGGTCGCAGCATGCCATGACCGTTTTAATGTGTGCCGGAACACTTTCGGAAATCACCGACTTTCGCGCCCGTCACTCTCGCGTACCGTCAACAACGTCGTCTCCTGTCCATCAAGCAGCGGCGGCCGCCGCCGTCGTATCAACAATAAAACACCCGACAGCACTGGAGCACACTGTGTGTAAATGTGTAAACAAAACGCAATCGCCTCCTGTCCGTCGGGGACGACCTTTGCTGATGAGATTTGCGTTTGCTGGGCGCGCTGCGGAAAGGGCGCCCTCATCCGTACCGTTCGCGGGGCCTAGCTTCTAGGAATTGTTCCACCGTGGGGCTATCATCGTCACACGGCAAACGCAAGAAGCAGGCGGTTCAGGCTGCGGATGCTGGAGGACGAAATCGCCCATTTGTGCACACAGACGCACCGAGCACTTGATTTGATTGATGGGTAGTGTAGTGTGTATGTATGTAGCGTGCGAGCGAGACGGAGCAACAGCAACAGCAGCGGGGCAGGTGAGCAGCATTCCGCTCCCGGATGGGGAAAAACCCCGAGCGCAGCAAAACGGTTTCATCATTAGGGTAATTAAATTTTCCTCGCCCTTTCAAGGAGTGTGTGTGTGTGTGTGGGCGAGCACGGACGGCAAAGGATATCCCTCGTTAGTGCGAGTTTGTGAACAAAAACAATAGACCACCCTCGCGCGGCACGGTCTCACTCGTACTACTCACTGCTCGGTCCGAAGACTGACAAACACAAACACTCACACACACATACACGTACGCGCCCGCTCGAGCACGTTCTGGGGTGGAAAGCGACGGAGAGGTAAAAGCCAAAAGAAAAGCAACCGGTGCGTGAGAACAGTGCTTTAAACGAGCATCAGCGTCATCCGAAAGATGGATGATGGTCCATCTTTGGTCGGTCGCTGCACAGCGCGCACTTCGCCTGTGTCCCGATCGGAGCCAATCATCCAGCCGACAATAACACCACAAACCACCAGCAACAGCGGTAGCAGCACCATCGGCACCATCAACAACAGCATAAACAGAGGGGAAAAAAGCCTTCGGAAAAGACAAACATTGCTGCCCTCGGATTCCCCTTCCCGGCGGTGCCGTACGTTCATGGCACAGCACGGCCGAGCATCGCATTCTTCCGCGCATCTTTGCTACCCTTTGCCCACTCCTCCTTGCGGCGGCCCTCTCACCCTCGCTGCACGCGGGTTCTTGCACCAGTTCTTCTTCACTTACGCGCGACACAGAACGCGTTCGCGTGTTCCCTTACGCACACGACGGGCCGCTGATGATATGCGCACTGATAAGAGCCCCCCTCCAGCATCAGCAGACCTGCCAGACAGACAGGACCGGGGCCTGTACGAAGCGCCGTCGCCTTCGCCTCCTGGTGGACGACACAAACGGCTGCGCTGCTGGCGAAATCTGCTGTTGCTAACAGTTTCAATTTTTTTCGTTGTTGTAGCTCCTCGCTGCTTTCCCACTGCTTTCCTTTCGAGCCCGTCCTGCAACATGTTTTTCTGCGGTGTGTGTGTGTTCTGCTATTATCGCCCCGCGCACCAACGCACCCGAACGGTACCGGAGAAGGTCGAACGCGACGAAAATGGGGGAAAAACACGACAGAATTATTAAATAAAAGAAACACGTAAAGCACAACGTTTTGTTTTTTGTCGCAGTTGGCCGTGCCCAAGGGTACAAGGATCGAGAATGACGACTGGGCGAGGGTGCGAAGACGAAACGACGGACGACAGATTCGAACTAAATTCGGGTAAATCTAAACGGAAAAACCCTCCGAAAACCGTTGCACGCACGGGGGAGGCCCTAACCGGGGGACCCCCTAGGACGGGCGCTCGGGCGCCAGGATATGATCCCGCATTCCGGTCCTGAGGCGGAGCGATTGGATTCGAACCAGAAAATGCATTGTTTCGCTCCTACCGAGCAAGGTGCATTGATTAACATGATGGATTTTCAGAGTCCTCTCCTATCTTTCCACACACTTGAACTGGCAACAACAGTTTTGGACCTGATCGCTATCGGCCTTAAAAGTATTGAGCACATGTTTCGATTTCTAACACCGGTGAGTTGTACACGCGAACACGTCGTCGCTGCAGGCGAGCACTTTTACGGAAAACGTAGGGTCGTCCGTGCCCAGCAGACGACTTGGACCAGCATCACTTTGTTTGGTCCAGACATCGGTGATGTTCCATTAGGGAGAGTATGTAGTAGGTGTACAATAAGGAACGGTCCGTTCCGTTTGGCACAGCTTGCCGCTTTGGCGGGAAAATGTGGAAACTCGTTTTCATAGTTGTCATGCTGGCTCTCGATTGGAACTTTTTCTATTCCATCTCCGCTGTCTGACTTCAAGGCGGATGCATCGATGGTTTACATCTCTCGGAAGCCAACTGTTGTGGACAGATCCTTGTTCCTTGGAGACTCGGCGTTTAAGCACTCTCTCGCTACAGTGCGCGTTATATGTTTGTATATTCGGAGATGTGATAATAAAGAAACTGTGTTTATCATACTTCTGGTTTGCGTGCGTGGTATCAGGTGCGTGCGTCTTATTTGTGAACACCATCGTTCATAACACCAACGTTTTCAAGTCCCACCGAATTAGAAAAGTAAACCCTGTATTCCGCTAAGCATCCCACTTTACTGTAAATATTGTCCATATGATACTTGACGTTATAGTCGATCTGGACGTTGGTCATCATTCTAAAAATGCGATATTCAAGGATCTTTGATCATCCGCTTGGCTAGGGCGCAGGATAAGCTGGATTCTCTGACTGAACGCACGATCGTTTGCGGTGGGGATTATTGAAGCAGGACCCATCGTTTAACCCCCGTCAGGCTTCGGTGAAGAAATCTCTTCCGTTCATCCTCCTCTTGAGATCAAACGGAAACTATTTGCCCAGCTTGAAAACCTAGTTTATTTCCGAAGCAGGGAGTGTTCTCCCTTTAAGTCCTTCATATCATCAAGAAACACCAGAACTACATTATCTACGGAACGTTTCATCTTAATAGCTAATTTAGTTTCGATTTCTCGAAATTGTCCTAGTTTTTTTTTAAACTGAAAAATATTATAAAATACTGTTTCCAGTTTTGTTATTTTATTATTATCAAACATTAATTTTCGAACAAAAACCGGACAAAACGAACGTCACTATTTTCTTCAATGGTTTTCATTTTTTCATTATTAATTAAAATTAGTAAAATATTAATTATTATTATTATATTTTATTGCAATCTGTTAATAATACCTAATATTAAATTTAAAACAATGAAATCATCTTAATTCACAAGACATATTTCGTGATTATTACGGAATAATTGTAAAAATATCCTTTCTGGTACATCACTTCTCTCCAGCATCACCAGCAAACATCCCTTTGTATTCGTCTCCCGAAACTTCCCTCTGAGATACCCACAAGCCAGAGCATGCACATCTTTCCTTTCTTTTCTGACTCCTTTCGGAAATAGGAGTTTTCAGCTCACTTCCACCTGTTGTAAAGTAATAGATCATATGAATGCCGAAAGCAGAGATTGTTTATGTATTGGAGTGAATGCAACGGTATTGGGTACATTTAGTACCTTTGGTACCCAATACCGTACCTTTGGTACCTTTTTTTGGTTAATATCTTCAGGTTAGAGGTAGAGGCTTATTAACAAGATATTATGATACAAAGACAATTAAACGTGAATATTTTAGTGGATCGATGTACGTTGAGTCGGTCAGTAGCACTTCGATGTCATTTTCTTACTGGTTCTCATTTGCAGGCTGTCGCAGATGTCGATTTGACGGACGTTCCGGATAATCGGTTGAACCATTGGTGTGTTGTTAATAAACGTCTATTTTTTGAAAGAATATAATAGTTAAATTAGTTTTTATTAATTTTAATATTACACAACCATCGAGAAAACTATTACTTTCATGTTTAATGTATTTTGCTATAAGACGCAAAGACACCAGCGTGATCTTTTATTGTACTTCTTCGCCGTGCCACTCATCAATTTTGCGTCATTGAGACGACTTTGCGGCATATCGACTTTGCGGCACTTGCCGTTGGTAAGATCGTTTAACGTTAATTTGATTAGTTAGTTATACTTCTAATACTTGCGCACTATTAGTCAATGGAAGGAAAAATCGAATTAATTCCAAACGTACTCAGCAGAGTACTTAGTCCAATAGCTATGTAGTTCAGTGTTGATCTTTATGTGAACCCTGCTGATCGTTATGTAAGGTAGCTCATGTTTTGTTAACTGGAACTCCAACGTTTTTTAAATTTATTTTGAACGCTTTGCGATTATGTATAACTTGTCTTTTAGTTCGTGAGCATGATAAGAATTGTCTAGAATACATCGTGACTCGCAAAAATTACTTTGTACCTTCACAGTTGCGTATGGTCAAGAGCGCAAACAGACCTAAAGACAAGGAATATGAAACGTGGTTCAACAAGTAAAATCCTTTTAACGTCGGTCAGCGCATGGAACTATAAAATAACGAGATTATATTCGTTCAAATAACCAATGATAAGCGGTTGATTGGACCTCTAACAAAAACAAAGATTTTTTTAAATTTGGGGTGCTAGATGGAAAAGAAGGTATAGAGATAGCTGATTTATACAGCAGCCAAGAATAATAAAACATCCCTATTATTCTGATTGGTTCTTCTAAAAACATTCCTCTGCAAATAATATCATGACAGTCACAAATGCGAGGGCAAAACATAAGGCTGATGAACCACCATGTTCATATTTATCGGTCTCCAAATTATATGGATGTTGGGATGTGTGAAAATAGCAGTTGATGGAAAACGGTTTGTAACGGTTACTTTAAATGTTCCAGCAGCTGTCAAATCGGAATGAATGACCAAGGTAAACAAACTTTTCTTCCCATTTTAAAATAGAAAAGGAGTCTTATTTTTTTGCAAAACATATTGAGCTCGTTTGAAAAAAAAAATATTATTATATAATATTGCCTGCATATGATAATCTTTTTTATACAATGTCACTCATTTGGCCATGTACCGCTCTCAAACGTCAAGCACCACGAGGCCAAACATCAAAATAAAAACTCGCTCAACCCGGTTTGTTTTTGTACCTCGCTGAAAGCCCCGAAAGTGCGATTTACATTTGTTTAGCTTTAAACTCACGCTGTAATATTGTGCTAGCATCAAAATGCCGTACGCACGCAAGAAAATGCACAGTGGAGACACACATCTTCGTCGCCGGTGGCGTTTGAGAAGTCGCAAAAAGGATTTGGACGAAATCGATGCAGATCTGAAGAACGATCCGGAGAAGCTGTTGAAGCAGGAGATTGACCTGGATAAGCCTGGTTTCGCGCAGTTCTATTGCATTCACTGTGCTACATACTACATCAACGATCAGGCGCTTCAGGCTCATTTCCGCACAAAGGTACACAAACGGCGCCTGAAGGCGCTCGAGATTGAGCCCTACACCATCGAAGATTCGCTGCGAGCGGCAGGCCAAGGCAGCTTCGTGCAACCACAGAAGAGAAAGATGGAAACCCAGCCCACGCTGGCCGATGTGGCCGATGGAAAGCGAATTAAGGTGGATACGGTGATGGAGGACGAGAAGCCTGCCAAGCAGGAGCTATCGAAAGTAAAGAAAGTTGCCGATTACAAGAAAGTGTTGGAGGAACTGTGAATAAATGGGTAGTATAAATGAAGAAAGTTTTGCTTTTATTTTGAAAGTAACATGGGGTGTGCATTATTATCAACCTCGGAACGAAAGAAGCCGTTAGTTGAATGTTTTCAGGCTCCCGGTGATTTCTTCCTTCTGGGGTGCGTTTCACATATGGTCCATGAAATGCGGATTACCGGTTTCATTCCTTCGCTTCGTTAAAATGTCGCACCCGGACTCGGTGACGAGCAGTGTGTGCTCAAACTGAGCCGAAAACAAACCATCGGCAGTGACGGCAGTCCAGTCGTCTGGCCACGAGACATCCCTCCAGGTGCCCTCCGATATCATGGGCTCAATCGTGAAGCAATGGCCAGGCTTCATGACACCAACCGCTGAGTTTTCTGCAGTAAAACTGCTATGTAAGAAACATTGTTATGTATGCAAAAGGGGGTATGATACTTACTGGCATAATGAGGTACATTCGGGGAAGTATGAAACAGTCTGTGGATTCCGTGTCCACAGTAACTCTTGACAACACTATAACCGTGTGCATGAACGTGCTTCTGTATAACGTTACCGATTTCACGATAGCGCTCGCCGGGCCTGTGGAGTGAAATAAGAAGCACACCAGTTGATTATCTGAACAGTGAGTGACACTCTCCGTACTTACTTCACGATAGCAATCGCCTTCATTAACGCCTCATGGGTAACCTGCACCAACTTTTTGTGCTGCTCTTTCACATTGCCGACAAAGAACGTTTCGTTCAAATCCCCATGGAATTCGCGATGGTACACAGTAACGTCCACATTGCACAGATCGCCATCTTCCAGCGGACGCAGGTCCGGAATTCCGTGACAAATAACTTCATTGACCGAGGTGCAGCAAGACTTCGGGAAGTTGTAATAATTCATCGGGCTCGGATAGCATTCCCGCTCGATGCAGGCCTCATGCACGATCCTATCGATTTCATCCGTCGTTACTCCGACGTCGCACACTCGGGCTGCTTCGTCCAGAACCTCACGGCCCAGCCGGCAGGCAACACGCATGCCCTCAATTTCCTCGTCGTCCAAAATCTTGATTGTGTTATTCCCCCGCAGTGCTTCCTCCGACTTGGACCGACCCTCCTTGTGGTCCGCATAGTCTGGCCGCGGAATCGTCGCCGGCACATCGCGTCTCGGCGTTTGCTCGAACGGTCTCAGCTTGCCGGTGAACGTGTAATAAGGCCACGGATTGTATGCATTCGATTCCTTTCCCTCTGCGGAGCACGAAAAATGGGATTTAGTGGTATATTTTTAGATCACGTGTAGCCGATCACTTACTAGCCAGCAGATGAATAACCTTGTGTTCCTTCCATGAACCCTTGAAGCAGTCCTGGCTGCAAAAGTACGATCCCTGGATGCCCATCTTCAGGCAAACCGGGCAATGCAGGGTGGCGGGTTTCTTGCAGTTGTCCGTTCCGCAGAGGTGCTTCGCGATATCACTCATCTTGGCTATCTTTTCAGGTAACACGCGGAACTGTGGCAAAGTTTACCGGGAGGCGAGCCGCTCAGAATAGATTCACACTTCTGCTAAAGAAGGTGAAAAAGGAAGCAAAACAAAACGCCACAATTACCTAACTTGCACGGATGAAAAACAAACGACTAGGCCTTAAAAGAACAAGAATTCGCAAGACATGCCTGTATTTTTCCCTCTTTTCCTTTTACCCCCCACAAAACTTCACAAACCGCTTGACACACGCAAAACGTCAAACGCGGAAGCGACATTCGCGCAATCGAACTCCCTAGCGCAGTCTTGAGGCAAATTTATTCTAAAAATTGTGTTATGTATTGGCACAAGCAAAATTAATCCAATTAATAATTTAATGAAATTTCTTTCATGGGGTCGAATACGAATGGGATAAGCAAGAAACGATGATCTTTAATTGTGCTTAATTTATTCCAATCTCCATGTGCTTTCAAAAGATCAATCACAATATTGCAGTCGCAAGTACGAATAGTACATCAACTCATAAAATATGACCAATGGCTCTACATCACATTGTTTATTTTTGTTATCAGTCGTAAGTGCTGTCGATGCAGGTGCACTATTTGAACCCCATAAATGCATCCAAGTGATCTACGAAGCCGTCCAATGCTCCGGGGTCAAGCTTTTCTAGTTGACCAAAGTTAGAATTCGCCAAAGTCTGGTGTAGCGTGTTCGGTGTGCAGTAGAAGAGATTGTTATCCTTGCTGAGTCGTTCCGCCAGTTCGGTTTGATGGTTGTTCATCAATGTTTCGTTCACCACGACCACTAGCGGTTTGCTAGCTTCCAGCACCTCTATGCAACTGCCGGCACCGGCGTGGCTGATAACGAGATCTGCTCGCCTTATATCATCACCTATACTACTTTTTAGCCCATAGGAAGAGAATCCAATGCTCGTTTGCTGCCGGACACTTTCGACGTTGGGCGCTGTGCCCCTTCCGAACTGTATAGTAAGTGATTCACAACCCAGAGCGGACAACTGCTTCAGCACGGCGGATGATGTTACAGCACGCACTAACTCCTCGAACTCGGTTGTTCCGACCGTAACAAATACGTCCTTGTAACGTTTTGTAATCATTGCTATAGGTAAACACCTTTCCTATCGTGTCGTTGTGGCAAGGACAGCGGAATCAAAACGAAAATCGAAATTAAATCCTTATCACTCTGGCGTAAAGAACGTAAACAAACGATCTCTTGGAGGTTTAACCAAGGTGTATTGAATATATGAGGTGTCATCAAAATGGGGGAGAGGTCGGGTTATAGCTTTTCAGAGAGCGTCCTCTGGTGTGCGGAATTTGACAGCCGCCGCACCGGTTTGCTCAGATTTTTGTGCACTCACTCAGAACAGCGCGTTTGGAACACTTTGAAGTCACACCGCATTATGGTTTTAATAGGCTCATATGTAGTGTTCGCTTACATTTTTACACTATTTCATGAAATATTATGATGGAGCCATCATGCAGCAAATTAAAAATAATTATTACAAAATTTTTCAATTCTACAACTTCAAACACAATCGATGTAGTTTTCTTTCACCCTATTCTCTACCTCATCTTTGACCTAATCGATTAGTAATTCATCAAAGTTGCTGAAGAACCTCACTGGGTTGTCTTTGTAATCAGTCAGCTCAGTCTTTTGAGTGGATAGAATTAATTTGAATTTATTCAGATTTAACACACACCCGCATAACTTCTTCCTCCTACGACCATTGCATTGTTTTCATTGCTTAAGTTAGGCACATTAAGAAAGGATTCCCGTGCACGACACGCCGGCACCACAAAATGAAAATCCGAAAGTGAGCGATAATGATCGGCGCAATCGGCGTCCAACACAAATTGTGCAATGTCCAAAATAATTCATCAGCAGATCCCGGACACGCAAGGATCATCTGTTTATGTTTTGATAGCGTCATCTATGGGTCGTGTTCGGAAGCGAGACGGTTGAGTCGCTCGGCGGCTCATAAACGATGCATACGATGAGGCGATCTCTCTCTC
>KZ071572.1:194836-222510 GCA_002091845.1 Anopheles cracens | reverse complement strand
TTGGAACACTTTGAAGTCACACTGCATTATGGTTTTAATAGGCTCATATGTAGTGTTCGCTTACATTTTTACACTATTTCATGAAATATTATGATGGAGCCATCATGCAGCAAATTAAAAATAATTATTACAAAATTTTTCAATTCTACAACTTCAAACACAATCGATGTAGTTTTCTTCCACCCTATTCTCTACCTCATCTTTGACCTAATCGATTAGTAATTCATCAAAGTTGCTGAAGAACCTCACTGGGTTGTCTTTGTAATCAGTCAGCTCAGTCTTTTGAGTGGATAGAATTAATTTGAATTTATTCAGATTTAACACACACCCGCATAACTTCTTCCTCCTACGACCATTGCATTGTTTTCATTGCTTAAGTTAGGCACATTAAGAAAGGATTACCGTGCACGACACGCCGGCACCACAAAATGAAAATCCGAAAGTGAGCGATAATGATCGGCGCAATCGGCGTCCAACACAAATTGTGCAATGTCCAAAATAATTCATCAGCAGATCCCGGACACGCAAGGATCATCTGTTTATGTTTTGATAGCGCCATCTATGGGTCGGTTTCGGAAGCGAGACGGTTGAGTCGCTCGGCGGCTCATAAACGATGCATACGATGAGGCGGCCAATTATTTCGATTTGACCGTTGGAAAGTCAAATAGTCAAATGGGGAACTTAAATATCGTAGAAACATTGGTTCTTCGTGTAATAAATCTTTAGAACACCTATATTCGATGCAAGCAGTTCTCGCACAATTAGGTTCATAAATGTTTATGAATGTATCTAGTAACATATTTTTGAAAGTGTACCGATGATTCCACTGTGAACAAAATGATATTAAAGAACTCAAATAAAGAAATCAAACCTTATTTTTGTGCAGTACTGTCAAAGTGGTTTCAAGTATAATAAATTATGTGTCCATACAACAAAAACTTACCACTAAAATGAACTTGATACCACTAAAATTAATGAAGCAGCACGAAAGTATTAAAATGAAAATAAAATTAACTCACAAACGCTTCGAAATAAAATGTAAACCAAAGATTTAAATTACCATAACCAACCGCATATGTTGAGCACATTAATGGTTAATAATATTAATATAAATTGAACATATTAAGTTGGCTTCTGAAATGCTTCATGAAATTTCAGAAATTATAAATAATATCTTGCAAAACAACGTAACCTTAAATGCAAAACTCAAAAGGCGCGCTCGTTTGTCAAAACCAACTAAATTTCCGTTTGAAAGAGAACGTAATACTTTCAAAAAGGGGCCCTCGGAACGGTTCCCGTGAATGCATGCGCATCGGACCGACAGTATGTTGCCCGTCGCCCTGCACGACTCGGTCGAGCGGATGCTGGCAGTTGTTCGCTGGCTTTCAAACCGTTCAGTTCGGCTGGGACTGAACGCTGCCAACATATAGATCGCGGTCCAATACAAAAAAAAGGAGACAAAACGTGGTGTGCGCCGAACGGTTACCGGACGGTACTTGTGATCGGTGAGAGAGCGTGTGCGATGGCACGCGGTTTTTGTGTTTGCTTGTTTGTCTCAGTGCCGAGCATCACGCTAAACCAATCAAAGTGTATTACGGAATAAAGCGAATCAATCCGTGGCCGAAAATAGCACGTGCAAAATAAAAAGTAAACTCAGACCCATGCGGTACCCGGGTCAGGAGTGGAAGCGGACAAATTAACCGCACCGTATGCACTGATCAGACGACTTGTTTGTGTGCGTGTGTGTGTGCGTTTCGGTGTTTTGTTAATCCGCGGCGGTCCCAGCGGTGAGATGTTAATTAATCTGTAATGGGAACGGTGTGAAACGCGGTGAGAATTGGTCTATGTTTTGCCGCATCGAGCATAGGACTCGAACTACTTGTGGCAAGCGGGAAACGGTTGCGAAAGCAAAACAACAACATCCCGGAGCGCAAGAAACGGAAGGGATGTGGCGAGTGAGTGCGTCCGTGAAGTAGGCGAGCGTACCGATTATGTATCACCTCATCAATCGAGCAACTTAGAAGTGTCTGGCTAAAATCACCTTGAAGCAAACATTTTTCCCCGTGGTAAAGCCGCGCTGCGGTAAGGTGAGTAGTGCCGTGCGTTATTTTGTGATAACGTTCATCGTGCACACAGCTGGAACGTGGGGGCCATCATCAGCATATTAATTTTAAGTGGATGAACATATTAAACGGATACCACGGCCACTGCCGCCGCCTGTACCGATGTTGTGCATGCGGACCCGGCCTGGTGGACAGCGGAGAAAAAGAAAATAAGTGCATGATGGATTGACGATGAAGGCAGATCGATCGGTGACTCGTTCGTCAATTAGCGGCCCCATGCTAGATGTAGCGCTTTGCACTCCCCTGCCCGTAGCTGACCCAGTGAGGCAGATGGTGCGGCTGTAATATGTTCGATAAACGGTTCGTACACCCAATCGATCAATTGCGCATCGTCGTGTGTAGCCAGTTGCATTGGCACGGATTTTTCGACAGTTTGGTTAAAATTGTAAACTCAAACAATACCTAGCTAATTAATACGCGTCCCTGCAGATAATGATTGCCCTCCAGGAAGATCTCGCCAATGGTCAATCCAACGGGGTGAGTTTTTCTTCTCTCCCACCGCGGTTGAGCCAATCGCGAATAGACGGTTGCGATAGCGTCTCTTCTGTCAACAGTGCGCTGGTAACATACGGTGGCAAACAGCCCGGGCTCCTATGATCGCCAACGACACTTACCAGAGCGCGGAGGGTATTAGCGAGTAAATTCCTGTAAGACAAAAGCGATTCCGCGCGCAGCTGGCCTTGAATCAATTCAAGTGCCAATCTGTGATCTTAAATTCCACCGGGATCCGCTACTGGTCCGACGTGGAGCAAACAGCCGGGCCCGGAAGAAGTGAACCGAACGGAGCAAAAACAAAGTTGATCCCGGGGAACACGAGTGTGCTCCTTCCTCCATAACACACACATGCACACGTTCACACAGGCATCGCTCGCTAGTGCCCGTGCCCGTGGCTAGGATTACTCAATCTACTTCCTCGCACTATCCAGCAGCGCATCCTAGACGCCCGGTGTTGGACGGACGGGTGTCGATGCTAAGAAACCCATCGAAGAAGCGCTGCTGGGAGGCTAGTTGCAATTCACTGCTCACGACCCTGATTTGATAAATCAATTATGTTTGCACGTTACTTTGCCGCACACGCCATATGGCATGATGCCTGGAACCGATCGGCGAGGGAGGGATACGTGATGAATCACCGTACCAAGCGACGGAGGCGTCCGCTCCGGCAACTCCCCGCCGCATGGGAATGTCCGCTTTTAGCGCAGCCCAAAGTGTTAAACTGCATTAGGAACTGGTGGGCAAGGTCGCCGTCGTACCGATGAAGTGCTACGTCACGTACTGTTTTGCGCTCGTGGAGAGGTTTTTCTTTCTTCGCCCTCCTCCCGGCGCTAAATCTTGGTCCGGAAAGTTTTGGACCAGGATGAATATTTTATTCGCATGCGAACCGTTGGAAACCCTTGCACATAACACCCGGCAGGCGGACGGGACCCAGATCGGCTGCACTGGCTTTGCTCCTTTTGCGTCTAACAATCAGACATTTCGTCCGGTGTTGCGATATGTGTCATCCGATAGTACCGCGTGTTGCGTGAGCTGCCTCCGCAACCGGTGGGGTTTATCTAATAACTCGTGGAGGGTACTAGCATTGCGATGGAGGAGCCACCACTTGACAAGCTTTTTTTGCCATCTTCGCCCTGCTCATGTGTCGTATTGATTGGATGGGATAATTGTTTTTCGTTCCAGGAGCTTGAATGCGTGGGAGGATCACTTTTCGTCGCATCATTAATCGGGGACAACGTTGCCTTGGTTTCGGCCGCAATGGATGCTTTTTTTGCGTCACACTAGACAAGGGTTGTTTCTTTGCGATTAGGATTAGTATTGGTGCCGGCCTACTATGTGGGATTGGCAGTTTTGCTCACCTTAAGAATTATTTATTACTTTCTATGTTGAATAATACTCGAATACTTCGTTTGATCAGCGTAAGAGTTTGCTTTCGGTGGTGATTTCACATTGAAAGTTTATGGAGCATTTATAGATATATTATGCGAACGAAATAAAAACCATTTCGATTTGATAATATAGCATATATACCAGCAAGAATAAACATTCAATCGGTAAATGTGTAACATTGTTTGAAGTTAAATTCTAAAATTGTGTTTTTTTAATTTATTTTTAAATTTCTATTAAACTATTTTGATGCAATTCTTTCTTTGGAAGTACAACTTTTTTCACAAAAATACTTCATAACAATAATTTAATCTCAAACCTCGATTGGCTCAAATGACCCCAACTTCTGTAGGTGATTATTAGTCGTACGCTGTTTGCTGTGGTTTGTTGAGAACTAGGTTGACAATCGTGTGTAGTAATACCCTAATAAATAATTTTTCCGACGATCGATACCCATCGTTTAATCGTGTGGTATGGCCAATACACACATTTCAATCAATCCAATCACCGTCGTTTGGGAACCGTGATGTTGCCTCAACGGTTCCGCGTTGTTCTAGCGTTCGCCCGTGACGCTCGGGTTCATCAGACGCGCTGCCCGGCCCTCATTGGTATGCGGGAGAGCTAACGAATCAGATTGGGATGGGATTGGATTAATTGTTGAACGCGCGTGTGACAATTCCCGGCCATCCATTTCTAACGCCTATCGTACGAGGCTTCGAAGTTCGAAGTTCGTACGCATCGGCCCTGCTGGAAGTGTGCCGTACACCGGTCAGTGACTTTTGCCGGCCTACACATACACCTCGCCCGCACAGCACGGAGATTTAACGCACGAGCGAGAAGGGAGCGCGTGTGGAACAGCGTGGAAGAGACAAAAAAAGCGATAGAACTATAAGACGCCGTGCGGCATAAGCGCCACGGTATCCGTTTAGCTTTTGTGGTTGTGTTTCTTCGGCCAATTGTTCAACCGGGCTTGCTGTCGTTGACGTTATGATTTTGCCCTTCCTCTCCGCACGCGGATCATCGTCGTCATTATCATCATTCTCAATTGGGGACCCTTTAAACCGCCGTAGCAACGTACGTCGGCCGCCGTCGAGGATCAACCGCCGACCGCGGCATCGTGGCAGTTGTGAGCAACCGCCGCACTCCGATTTGTAATGGTAATGGCACATCCCACCAGGAACGAACATCTGGGACGAGCTTAGCATAACAATTCCTTTGCTCCAGACAGAACTAGACAAGAACAAAAAAAAAGAAAGACCGCGGGAAGTGACTTCCGAAACAAGTATCAAATCTTTATCAAACCCCCGGCACCTAGGGGATGGCTCGGCACACAGTAAAAATCGTGATAGAATATTAAAAAGAAAGCGAGAAGCGGCTACCCTGGAAGCGATTTCGCTCCGTTTCCGCGCGGCGAAGGAGCCACCAAGGAATACTAGATGGAAAACGAGCGTTTAAAAATTAAACGTTTGGAACATTGTGCCAGCGCAACTCACAATGGATATAAAATGGAACCAAATGTGTCTTGGACAGTTTGAGTGATGAAGTGAGGGGCATCACTTACTAACAAAAAAGAATCATTGCAGCGGGCCACAACCGCATCCGGTACGGTTTCGGCTGCTTTAAATTGTATCTTCCTGCGGCATTGGGATGATCGTTTCCGTCAGGCCCGGGTGTGCTAGCGCACGATGTCGACTGAACCGATGCATAGTAATGTGTGCCATGCTGGTTAATAATTATGCTGGCTAATTGTTTCGCCTTCAACCGTACGCCCGATTGCTTGCACCAGCGCTGCACACGGTGGACTTTAAATCTCCGGAGCGGGCGGCACACTACCAGCATGCAACAAAGAGCGCCGTTTGAGCTGAAACTTT
The DNA here is from genome assembly GCA_002091845.1 of Anopheles cracens. Classification (NCBI taxonomy): domain Eukaryota; kingdom Metazoa; phylum Arthropoda; class Insecta; order Diptera; family Culicidae; genus Anopheles; species Anopheles cracens. Next base: position 216,635 of record KZ071572.1, on the reverse strand, counting down.
CCTAAATCACCATTATTGGCCATCATTTCCTCTTCCTTCGCCAAGTGCGCCTTTCGAGCCGCTTCCTTGCGTGGGTAATGTCGTCTTCGCAATCCCGGCCCTGCTGGCCCCCGTTTCGAAACCGGATGACAGTCGGAGAGCGGGCCGGTAATTTAATCTGGACATATTTTACGACGGCAGCGACGATGGCTGGCTGGCCCTGCGCTTCGGTCGGTAATCGAACCGTACCGAAGGCTCGCAAAAACCTGCCCGGCCAGCGGCTGCAATCGTTGCAAGCGTCGGCTCGTCGGAATGATGTGCGGGTGGCCCCAAATCGAGGTGGATCCGGTGTTGGATTTCTTGCACTCCCTATGGGCATAAATGATAGAGTGCGTTCCACGCTACCCGTATGGCACGCATGGAACCGTGCGGAATAAGAAGAACGCCCGGTGACCGGGTGGGTGAAAAAAAAAGAACAATATCAAACACCTACCGATGTCTCTGAATCCTTTCCATTCATCCAATCCGAACGGCGTGCGGTGGAGTGAATTATGTAGAGCGATTCTTCGCTGGTCGCTGGTTTCGCCTGTCCTCTCTTATTGAGCCCATAACCATAACGTTTAACACTTCGTTTCGGGCGTCCAAGAAGGGACACAGTCTTATCAGAGCGTCACGGTTCAACTCCACTCGAACCGAACAGTGACTGGGATGGAATTTTGCTCCGGTTGAATACGATGAAATGAGCCTGTTTTTTTTTGGTTCGTATGGCCCAGTTTTTGGCACAGAAAACGGCCGTCGATCGTCATCTATCGCTGGCGTGACCAGCGAACCAAAGGTTGGACATAAATTATCAGCAACCAAGAACAATAACGATGGTACATTCAATGGTGTCATTAAAATAGGATGGAAGCGAAATATTCGCTTGCCGTTGGAATCGTAGTGAAGAGGCGTAAAAAACACAAATATATAAAAGAAAACAAATAATCATCTTGCATCCGTCAACATTGCCGGTTGCATGAAGAAGCAGACACATAAAAATGACATTAATTTTGTCCAACCATACCGGCACCATATGGGCCTCAAATGTACGCCTCATGAGGCGGTTCTGTTCGAACCTTATAATTTCGCTAAAGACTAACAGGACATACCGTTTTTTTTGTGTGTGTGTGTATCCTAAAAATATGCAATTTCCACAGATGATCTCGCGCGTCTCACACGCAGGGTGCGATCCAACGAACGGTTCGCTAAAAGGCAATGGGATAAAAATGAAAAAAAAAGATGAAACAAACCCCACTGACAAGGAATGTGACGCACGTTGGCTGGAACGAAGGTGATCGGATTATGCATGTGGCTCATTCACGACCCAACCGGATGCGATTCGGGATGTCCCGCAAATGGGAGATGAAGATGCAGGGAAACGGGTTAGAAAAGGGATCGAAAGGATCATTGAAGATCGGGGTGCATTTTTGGATGGTGTTTTTTTTTGCTGCGGGATCTTTCATTTGGAATTCGAGGGATATTTCGCGCGGTTAGCGTTGATGATACGCACATAATCTGTTCCCCTGTCATTTTGTTCCTTGATAGGGTGCTTATTGTCGATCGATCCTCATAGGCTCATGTGTTGCCGCACAGGAGACACTATAGAAGATGAATTGAGGACGTTGGGATTGTGAAATTTATTGCTGAGAATTGTTTATGTAATGAATGAAACGGCCTTCGTTGCGGATGCTGGACCACCTTCTTCTACGCACAAAACGCACACCACCGAAGCGGCCGGGCCCGAAAGCAGCCACCCGAGCACGGAACGGAACACGGCAGACTACAAGGGCGGTGCAACAGGTGCCGATGGTACGCACCCCACCGGCGGACGGTCTGACGAGGACGTGCTTGCGTCATCGGTACGGGAGGACTTACGGCTGCCGCGATCGATCGAACCAGTTGCTTACGACATACGGCTGGTACCGTGGCTGGTGGAGGATAATTTCACCTTCTCCGGAACGGTGGAAATACTTGTCAACGTGCTGGAGGACTGCAACAACGTGACGCTCCATGTGGCCGCACTCGACATCCACAGCGCGAGTGTGGTGCGGGTGCCAGCAGAAGTAGCCACGAACGAGGAAGCGGAAGACGCCACTGAACACAGCGACCATGTCGGGCCCCTTGACAGTGATTTGCACGTGGAGACGGTGGAAATCGACCACAATCTTACCGTTGCCAGCAAACAGTTCTACGTGCTTATGCTTAAGTCGCAACTGCGGAAGGGTGATCAGTACGTCGTGCGGATGCGGTACGAGGGTGTCCTGAACGATTACCTGCAGGGCTTCTACCGCAGTTCCTATACTGCCAACAACGAAACGAGGTTCGTGAGGATGTGCTAACACCGTAGATATACTTCTACCACGCTTCATTGCATCATCATTGCAGATGGATTGCAACGACACAGTTTCAGCCAACGGACGCGCGCCGTGCCTTTCCCTGCTTCGACGAACCGGCGCTCAAAGCACGCTTCAACATTAGCATCGCACGCACCAAGGATATGATTTCGCTCTCCAACATGCCCCGTCTGCGATCGTACGACGCCAGGTAGTAAGGCCTACATGTCGAAGCATTACCACTGCTGACCTGTTCACCCTTTTCCAGCGAGTCCAACCTGCAGGGATACGTGTGGGATGTCTATCAGGAGTCGGTGCCGATGTCGACGTACCTGGTGGCGTTCGTGGTATGCGACTATCACAACCTAACGCTGGGGAACTTTGCCGTCTGGGCGAGAGCCGATGCGATTGGGTCCGCCCGTTACGCCCTGAGCGTTGGTCCGAAGTTGCTAAAGTTCTTGGAGGAGTTTTTCCACATCGACTACCCGCTGCCGAAGGTGGACATGATCGCGCTGCCAGACTTCAGTGCCGGCGCGATGGAAAACTGGGGCCTGATCACGTACCGCGAGACGGCGATGCTGTACGAGGAGAACGTATCGGCGATCAGTAACAAGCAGCATGTCATCACGGTCGTAGCGCACGAGCTGGGTAGGTATCGGTTCGGAACGGCGGTCTGGAAAGTGAAAATCACGACTCTATGCTTGTTGCTTTCCCATATCTTTGACAGCACATCAATGGTTCGGCAATTTGGTAACACCGTCGTGGTGGACGGATTTGTGGCTGAACGAGGGTTTTGCCAGCTACATGGAGTATCTCGGCGTGGATGCAGTGGAACCGGCCTGGAAGTCGATGGAGCAGTTCGTGGTCAACGAACTGCACAATGTTTTCTCGCTCGATGCACTGTCCTCCTCGCATCAGATCTCCGTGGAGGTGCACAATCCGGAGGAAATTCACGAGATATTCGATAAGATTTCCTACGGCAAGGGGGCGACCATCATCCGCATGATGGATCATTTCCTCACGACGAAGGTGTTCAAGCGTGGACTGACCAACTACTTATACGATAAGTGAGTGGCGACTGTGTTGTTAATTGCGTTCGGTTCTCTCTCCATTATAAGCTTTTTTTTGCCCCACTGCAGGAAATATCAAAGCGCTACTCAGGACGACCTGTGGCAGTATCTTACCGACGAAGCGCGACGTGCTGACATATTCGACGATCACACAACGGTGAAGGAAATCATGGACACCTGGACGCTGCAGACGGGATTCCCGGTAGTGTTCGTCCATCGGGACTACGAAACGGATAGCATCGAGTTTCGGCAGGAACGATTCTCCTTCGCCAACGCATTGAACGGTTCCGATCCGTCGCGCATGGGCGAACGGTACCTCTGGTGGATTCCGATCACATACACAACGCTTGGGGATAGTAATTTCCAGCAAACTAAACCGGCTATCTGGATGAGGGCGGAAGAAGCACTGGTGATCAATAATCATGACATTCCGAGCCACGACTGGATCATTGTGAATGTGCAGCAGACTGGTAAGCAATGGGAAAGCGGAACAGCTCCGAACGCATAACAATTTGCCATCCATCCTGCAGGATACTACCGGGTGAACTACGACGAACGGAATTGGCAGATGGTTGTGACGCATCTGCAGGATAAGAACAAGTTCCGAACGATTGCCGCCTCGAACCGGGCACAGCTGATAGACGATGCGCTTAATTTGGCCCGTGCAGGCTAGACGGCGATGCTGTACGAGGAGAACGTATCGGCGATCAGTAACAAGCAGCATGTCATCACGGTCGTAGCGCACGAGCTGGGTAGGTATCGGTTTGGAACGGCGGTCTGGAAAGTGAAAATCACGACTCTATGCTTGTTGCTTTCCCATATCTTTGACAGCACATCAATGGTTCGGCAATTTGGTAACACCGTCGTGGTGGACGGATTTGTGGCTGAACGAGGGTTTTGCCAGCTACATGGAGTATCTCGGCGTGGATGCAGTGGAACCGGCCTGGAAGTCGATGGAGCAGTTCGTGGTCAACGAACTGCACAATGTTTTCTCGCTCGATGCACTGTCCTCCTCGCATCAGATCTCCGTGGAGGTGCACAATCCGGAGGAAATTCACGAGATATTCGATAAGATTTCCTACGGCAAGGGGGCGACCATCATCCGCATGATGGATCATTTCCTCACGACGAAGGTGTTCAAGCGTGGACTGACCAACTACTTATACGATAAGTGAGTGGCGAGTGTGTTGTTAGTTGCATTCGGTTCTCCATCATAACCTGTATTTTTATTGTTGCCCCACTGCAGGAAATATCAAAGTGCTAGTCAGGACGACCTGTGGCAGTATCTTACCGACGAAGCGCGACGTGCTGACATATTCGACGATCACACAACGGTGAAGGAAATCATGGACACCTGGACGCTGCAGACGGGATTCCCGGTAGTGTTCGTCCATCGGGACTACGAAACGGATAGCATCGAGTTTCGGCAGGAACGATTCTCCTTCGCCAACGCATTGAACGGTTCCGATCCGTCGCGCATGGGCGAACGGTACCTCTGGTGGATTCCGATCACATACACAACGCTTGGGGATAGTAATTTCCAGCAAACTAAACCGGCTATCTGGATGAGGGCGGAAGAAGCACTGGTGATCAATAATCATGACATTCCGAGCCACGACTGGATCATTGTGAATGTGCAGCAGACTGGTAAGCAATGGGAAAGCGGAACAGCTCCGAACGCATAACAATTTGCCATCCATCCTGCAGGATACTACCGGGTGAACTACGACGAACGGAATTGGCAGATGGTTGTGACGCATCTGCAGGATAAGAACAAGTTCCGAACGATTGCCGCCTCGAACCGGGCACAGCTGATAGACGATGCGCTTAATTTGGCCCGTGCAGGCTATCTGGACTATGCGGTGGCGCTGAACGTCACGAGGTATCTAGTGCACGAGACGGATTACGTGCCATGGAAGGCGGCGATTGCCGCACTTAACTACATCGACTCGATGCTGATACGCACTCGCAACTATGGACTCTTTAAGGTTTGTACGGTACGGAGGTAGGGCAAAAGTATTATGAGTTCTAACGCTTCGTCTGCTTGAACTATTATGTGTAGAAATATTCGATGGAACTGCTGGAAAACATCTACCGTGAGGTTGGGTTTGAGGATCACCGCGACAGTGCGCTGCTGACCGTGTACAAGCGGATCAGCGTGCTGAAGGCGGTGTGCCATCTCGGGAACAAGGACTGCGTGAACCATTGCCTGCGGAAATTCTACGAATGGATGCATCAGCCCAATCCGGACATTAACAACCCGTGAGCGTTTGAAGTCAGCGGTTTTCCCTTCGGTTTGTCCAACTAACTCGAGTTCATTTCGCAACGTTTCACACATAGCATTTCGCCCAACTTGAAGAGCACCGTGTACTGTACAGCCATCAAGTACGGAGACGAAACGGAGTGGGACTTTGCCTGGGAGCGGTTCCAGAAGGCGACCGTTGCAAGCGAGAAAGAGATTCTGCTCTCGGCACTGGGTTGCTCTCGGGTGCCTTGGATATTGGCGCGCTACCTGGAAAACTCGATGTCGGACGAGTTTGGCATCCGCAAGCAGGATGCGTTCCGGGTGTTCATATCCGTGGCGGATAACGTGATCGGTCAACCGATCGCATTCGACTACATGCGCAACAACTGGCCAAAGATGAAGAGCTAGTAAGTTGAGGAGCGGAGTTGAGCGAGCGCATAAGGCTTCATCATAAGGGCATAAGGCAATAACAATAACGTTTGATTACAGCTTCGGTGCGTCGATGTCGAACTTGAACATTATTCTCAAATATTCTACCAAGCGGTTTAACACCGAGTCGGAGCTGCAGGAGGTGCGAATGGATACGGCAGCTTCAATTAGGTTCGTTTAATTAATGATCTGCGCTGTTCTTTTCTCCGTAGCTGAAGGAGTTTGCCGAACTTCATCTGAAAGATAGTGGCCGCACGATACAGCAGGCGATCGAGTGGACGGAGTCGAATATCGCATGGCTTAACCGCAACGCACAGCCGATTGTTAATTGGTTGAATGAAGTTTAAGTCATCATTCGTTTGTTTTTTTTCCTTTCGGCTCAAATGTTCGTCTTGAACGATGGTCGCGCAGCCGGTGGATGCGGGATGGTGGAAAAGCTAGTAACTCAATTAGTGGCAAGCAGTTTTAATAAGCGTACTTAAGATAAAATAAAACTAAACGATAATGTGTAATTTGCCGGATGAGTTCGGGGTCGAAGGCATTTCTCTCGTGTCTTAATTGTGAGAAAAGCCGAGCAACTCCCGGGATGTACAGCGATCCAACCAAATTATATTGCAAATTCCAATTGCTTTTTTTATTATCTCGAGTGGTTACTATATCATAATCTGCGATTAATACACAAAATAACCTGTATTCTAGAGGTGCGGACCTACTAAATATCATTCACCTAACAGCGGGCGAACACCAGCATCAGCAGCCCGACGATCATCGACAAGTTGGCAATCACAGCCGCCGCGCCTCCATTGATCTTCTTGTCAAGGAACTCACTGATTTCGTTACGATTTCTCTGCGTGAATTGCTTGTTGGACTCGTAGTCTGCCAACCCGGTCTTGATCGAATCGTACGCGGACTGGCCGAGCGTGTTCTTGTTCGTCTCGATAAAAGCACTGATCACGTCCCGCTCGCTGTCGCTCTTCAAACGGGCGAGAACGTTGTTGAATGCCGAAGCCACGTTCATGTAGCTGCCGTGCCTGTGTGAAGGGCATGAGAGTTGAGAAATGTTGTAACTAATTCCTATAATTCAAGCGTAACACCCAGTGCTTATACTTACGCCGTAGCCCAAATGGCGTGGTTCTGTTGGAGATACCGCGAAACGTGCGGTAGCGTGTACGGATTATTTATGACGTACGTGTAGGCGTTGCTCTTATCCTGTGAGCGGATGTGGGGAGAGGTGATGGCGTCGAGCATCATCTACAAGATTTAAGAAAAAAGAACACATTACTAACAATGCAAAAGCATGTGTCGTGTATCTAACAGCAATCTCACGCCACCTACCGTGATTTGCTCACTCGTGGAAGCACAACCCAATCCTTGCAGGATGAGAATCTGCTCCGTAGCCATGTTGGTCGTGAGATATTGGTTCCAGAGGAAGCTGAAATGTTCCTCGGAACCCTTGCGAATGCCCTCACAGTACACCACCTGCCGCAGATCGGGATGGACTCTGTGAAATGAAAGTGATATGCTCTGATCACAAAATGTTCACATCTTTCGCGTCTCCTGAGGCCATACTTCACAGAAGGATTTTTGTGGAAACGATCGAACTCGGCCACCGCAGCCTTGCTGCACTCTTCGTGACCATAGTTGCAAGCCCATTGCAGCACGTTCTGTCGCATGTACGTGACCACACGGCGTTCGGATACACTCGGCGCCTGGAACTTGACGTTGTCGTAGGCTTTGGAGAATATGTCCAGAATGTGTAGCTGCGGTTGGAAGAACGCGTTCCCGTGTGAGTGTGTATGATAAATTAACTCCACCTATGATTGACCCGAACCAATCCCGCACTCTTACCGTAAACAACTTTTCATCGTCGGCGTGAATGCGGCGCGCCAACGTGGTGAGTCCGTTGATCGCGGCCAACCACGGTGCGTATTCGGTTTCGTCCTTGAGGTACTCGAGAATCTCCAGCGCAGTTCCGTATGGCACAACATCGCCACGCGCCAGATTGAACAGATCGTCCACGATCTGCGCACGGTTCAGGAGATGGATGCCACCGAAGCCCTCGCTCATGAGGGCTTTGCTGATCTTGCCCCAAAGGATGGCGTCGTAGTTGACGCGGTAGTAGCCCACCTGCTGGTTGTTCAGGATGAAGTACTGCACATCGGCCGCATTCGGGACGGTGATGTCGAACGTCGTTTCGGTGTGAAACGTGGGCACGGTGTTTGCGAAATCGCTCGATTTGGTAGCGTAAGAGATCGGCAGCGGCCAGGTCGTCTGGTCCGCGTGGTTCGGTTCGTTGACGAGGAATCGTTTCTGGCTGACTGTGAACCCACTGGCGGTGCTAGTGACGGTGAGTAGCGGGTAGCCCGACTGTACCGTCCACGGTTCCATGTACGATCTTGCGTTCGGATCGTAACGGTTGAGCGCATTGAAGAGATCCTCCGGGCGGGTAGTCTTAAACGCACGGTCTTTGACGTACCCCCTCAGAGCAGTCTTGAAGATATTCGTACTGAGGTAGTGCTCCATCATGCGCAGCATGACGGCTCCCTTGTTGTAGGAAATGTTGTCGAAGATACCGCTGGCCTGTGCCTGAGTGTACACGGGATGAGTCATTGGATGGGTGCTCGTGAGGCTGTCCATCTGCATCACACCCTGCAGCTGTTCCACCACGAACTGGTGTTCCAGTTCCCAGGACGTCTCGACGAGTGCCGTGCCGAAGAACTGGTAGTAACGGGCGAATCCCTCGTTCAACCAGGTAACGTCCCACCACTCGCAAGTGACTAGATCACCGAACCACTGGTGGGCGATCTCGTGCGAAATAACAGCTGCAATGCGCTGCTGCTGCAGACTGGTCGAATCATCCGAACGGTAGAGAATGTTGGTCTCGCGATACGTAAGCAGGCCCCAGTTTTCCATGGCACCGGCCGAAAAGTCGGGCACGGCGGCCATATACATGCGCGTCATGGCGGGCACACTCGAGTACGGATAGTCGATCCAGTCACCCAAAGCTTTCAGCAGTTTAATACCAACATCCAAACTGTATTCGGTCTGGTTCTGAGCCTGGGGACGGGCGAGGATACCCATGCCCTCGCGTTCGTTGACCTGGTACGGTGCCACGATGAAGGCTACCAGATAAGTGGACATGACCGGAGTGATACCGAACGTGGTCAAGCTGCGGCCAGTTCTGTGAGAAAAAAAGTGAAAAAGGAAAAATGAACCCGCTACGGGCTTTAAAATACAAAAGCCACTTACTCTGGAGTGGTACTGCTCAGGATCGGTGTGTTGGAGTACACATTGTACTGGGTTTTATGGTTGATCTTCAGCTGGAACGAGGCCTTAAACTTAGGCTCGTCGAAGCACGGGAAGGCACGGCGCGCATGAGTCTGCTGGAACTGGGTCGATCCCATCCACACATCCTCACCGTTCACCTTGTAGTAACTGCGGTAGAACCCGTGCATATCGTCATCCATATTACCCACGTAGGCGAACGACAGCTGATACTCCACGTTCGCCTGCAGAGCAGTGCTGAGTGGGAGCGTGAGAATTTCCGTTTCAGCGTCGTACGACTGCTGCTGCGTCGGAATGACTGCGTTGTCCGACATGCGCGTCACACTCCACGCCGTGATTTCCATTCTTGCCATGTGCAGCTTGATCTGCGTGACATCCGGTTTCTGGGTGCTGACCGTAATCTTGGCACTACCGTCGAAGGTGAACCGTGCCTTGTTTGGCTCGGCCTCCAGGTAAGGTTTGATTTCGACATCGTAGTGGCTGGGCCACACGTCATCGTTCAGCCGGTAATCCTCCAGCTGAGCACGTGGTTCGGCCTCCACCAGAAAGTACCGCTCCTGGTCTAGCGGACTCGCCCTTGCGACCAACGCCCAGGCACAGGTGACGGCGGCCACCAGTGCTAGTTTTTTCGCCAACGTCATGCTGAAGTGATACATCAAACAGATAACGAATGCCGGAGATGCGTTACAATTTACGATGTTACATTAATCTCAATGAATGGGCCATAAAGACAACCGATTGATAGCTAGGTGCCAAGATGGTACCCTATTGGGAATGGCTTTGAGGTAGGGGTGAAACATTAACGGCAGTGTTTGAGTTTCATATCACTCCGGGTGTGGCGAGTGAGCAAAATACCACCACTTCTGGTGATTCATGGCCACAAAATGGTCAATAAACTAGAATAAAAGAATTTTTGAAGCTATTACACAACATTAAATAAGAATTGATCTATTAGTAACGCGATCATTCACAATGGTTATTCGATCTAAATGGAAACACAACTTACGTTCGCGAAAGGATGCCACCGAGGGCCATTGCAACGTGTTCGTATCCTCCGTGGCTGTAATGCAGGTGACGTTATAATGCAGGTGGTTGACAGGGTTAGGTCGTGCAGTGTTTGTTTGCGAGAGTACTTACGCCTCTGCCCATCGTGCACTGTAGGTCACGAGGTAGGATGCTGCGGATTCCAGCGCGTACTGATTGTTGAGCAGCAATGATAACGCGGTGCCCTTATCTTGGCTTCGAACATCGTCGGAGCTCGTGAGGTTCATAAATTTCTGTTCAGTGAAACAGACGAGATTAGTGGTTATGAACCGCGGAAGGGAACGTTGCTCTATTGCTTACATGGATTACTGCTCTCTCCGAGGCACAGCTCATCCCCTGGAGCGTCAGCTGCTGCTCCGTCGCGACGTTCGTCGTGAGGTACTGATTGAGCAGAAAGTCGAACTGCTCGGCCGAGGATCTAAATGGAAACACAACTTAGTCCTCCGCTTTCTGTACTGGGCGTAGTGTATGCCACTTGAATAACACCACCAATATTGAAACATAATCTGCAACTTGAGATCACAAACTACGCTTAACATGCGGTTGAACATCACATGATACACTACTTCAAGCATGGCATTTTCGATGGGTAGCACAGTTCTGAACGGCTTACAACGATTTTCAAAACAACTACAGTATTTAGGTATAACTCCTAAATAATTCCAATTTGATTCCTAGTTGGAACAAATGTTGCACAACTCAACTAATGTTATCTCAATAAAAAAAACCCGTGTCAGTTCTTATCAAAGCACTATTTTTTGCGTATCATGTCGTAACTAATAATCATCTTCAAGATCAAATTTCCACGAAACTTCACCAGGTTATGACTAGCCTGACATATGTTCTTCACACACTTTTGCGATCAAACCGTGCACCCTGATTGTTCACACTCAGTGTTTATGCCACCGTGCGCGTTTTTACCTGATAGGGTTGCCTAAAATGCTCACCAGCAACTGACCAGCAGGCGGATCTTGCACCATTTATATAGAAAAAGGACGCCCCATGACACCGAATGGGAATTTTAGCAAAAAAAGACACAGGCGAAATCATAAAAGAGTAGGCAAGCGAATCAAGACGACAAGCTTTATCAGTATTATAAGATAGTGTGCCGTCGATAGCCAATTATCATTCTTAAACGGCTGGCACCGGCTATGCTGCCAATAGATAGTAGCTCAGTAAAACAGTAAAGCCTCGCAACAATCCTCTTCAGTGTAGATTGGAGATTCGTGCAGAGCGTGCGGATCCTACTCAAAAGATATCAGGGCCCAACCGATGGTAGTACATGCAATTTGGTAGAGGCGATCGTTGCTTGTATCGACAATGAACGAACCCATTCTCAAGTTGGAACATTTGTTTTGATTGATTTCTTACACCGTTCGCTGATTGAGTTTCGAATGGCATGACGAACGTTCACCTGTGTTGTTTTGGTGGCTAATTGGTAACATACGACGCATTCATGCAGTTGTAGGTTTAGATTGCGATGGTACTATTTCTTTTTCAAAGACGTATAACGATACGCATGTTGAAGACTGGACTAAATGAAGGCTAGACTCGTAAGTGGTTATGGAATAGCATAATTTATAGTAAAACGTAACAAAACTGACCTGTTTTACTCAACAATCACGTATGTTTCTTATCGATACTTAAGCACCAACCGTGAGCGTCAGCTTTTACCAACGCAAAAACGCTACCAGCACCAAACAGAACGCAACGGCAAGGTTGCAGATAACCGTCTGCGATGCTCCGCTGCCGACTTTCTGCTCCAGAACTTCACGTATCTCATCCCGATGAGTCAGTGTGAACTGTTGATTGCGCTCAAACTCCAGCAAAGCTTTGCCGATGAGTTCGTACGCTGCTGCACCAAGCACATCTTTGCTCGATTCCGCAAACGCAGCAACGGTGTCCTTCACGGTCGTGTCCTTCGTTCGCGAAAGGATGCCACCGAGGGCCATTGCAACGTGTTCGTATCCTCCGTGGCTGTAATGCAGGTGACGTTATAATGCAGGTGGTTGACAGGGTTAGGTCGTGCAGTGTTTGTTTGCGAGAGTACTTACGCCTCTGCCCATCGTGCACTGTAGGTCACGAGGTAGGATGCTGCGGATTCCAGCGCGTACTGATTGTTGAGCAGCAATGATAACGCGGTGCCCTTATCTTGGCTTCGAACATCGTCGGAGCTCGTGAGGTTCATAAATTTCTGTTCAGTGAAACAGACGAGATTAGTGGTTATGAACCGCGGAAGGGAACGTTGCTCTATTGCTTACATGGATTACTGCTCTCTCCGAGGCACAGCTCATCCCCTGGAGCGTCAGCTGCTGCTCCGTCGCGACGTTCGTCGTGAGGTACTGATTGAGCAGAAAGTCGAACTGCTCGGCCGAGCCTCTGCGCACACCTTCACAGTACACAACTTGGCGAAGATCGGGATGCACTCTGCGATACGGGATAAAGAAAGCGAAAGGGTTCAGATTGGAACTGCACCGGTGCCATTCATCCACACGTCGAGCGTTTCCATGCGCCCTACACTCACTTGATAGTGGAATTACTACGGAATCGTTCAAATTCCTTCATGGCACTCTTGCTGCAGTGATCGTGCCCAAACCGACAGGCCCAGTCAAGTACCACGCGCCGCAGGTAAGTGTGCACTCGACGTTCGGAAAGGGTTGGCTCTTGGAATTTTACGAAGTCGTAAATTTTTGCCATGATGTCTAAAATGTATTGCTGAAATGTTGAGAAAAAGTCAATAAAGTGGCCACAGAGGGCGGCAGTTCGGTGCATCGATGCACATTGCACTTACAGCGAACAACTCCTCATCCTGCTGGTGAATTCGCAGCGACAGTGCACCCAAACCGTTGACAGCGGCCAGCCACGGTACGTACTCGGTCTCGTCCTTCAGGTACTCCAACATATCGAGCACTTGCCGGTACCCGATAATGTCTGCCCTAGCCAGGTTGAGCAAATCGTCTACAATCTGCGCACGATTTAACACATGTATTCCACCAAAGTTGCTGCTGGTAAGCGCTTTGCCAATCTTATCAAACGTGAATGCTTCTTTGCCTGGTTCCGCCTCGAAATAGGGTTTGATTTCGATGTCGTAATGGGTGGGCCACACGTCTTCATTCAGCCGGTACTCTTCCGGCTGGGCACGAGGCACAAGATCGTTCTGTTTCTGGATCGGTTGCAACGGTGTTCCCTGGGCATACTGTGCTTGGAGGCTAGCAAGAGCCAACGCCACGAGACCGGACAGAAAAGTCGCGTTCATTTTCTATTTAAAAAAACAGCAAAGCGGACAATCAGTTTGGGAAGCGGGCTGAAGATCAGTTTGGGAGGCCTTGCGGAGCTGCCTTGTCATGTAATACAATTTGATCTTTAGTTAGTTTTTCAATGCAGAATAAATCACTGATTACCCGTGCAAATTTAGATTCACGATCGAACGAAATGATGTTCTATGGGATGTGAATCATTAAAAATCGTCGCTGTAAGCGACATCCGAACAGGTTTTTTTTTTGTTCGCAAAACACTAGCGCAATCTTGCCTACCTGTTCGTTTGCTATCACACACGTTCCACCGTACACTTACTGCTGCGGAGGCTTAGGTGGCCCCCTATCGACTGTTGTCTTACTGGACGGGCACTGGCGTAGTTTGTCACATTTATAGGCACTTCTAGGCAAGAAGCACCGCTCAGATGACGGTAATTCAGGCAATGGCAAGAATGTCAAGAATGGATCTTCACGGCAGTCTTCCTTTATCAGTGTTATAAATGCATTAAAAGTGCTTATTACTCGGTGCGCTCAGAAATGTCTACAGCCATCGGCAACAGTTGCGATGAAGTGGTAAACGCAGGCCTCGTTTAGATACTGTTTTCTTTTATCTTTCGAATGGATACATCACCATTGACATTATCGTTCCCATTTTCGGGGGCATGGTTGGTGTGTATTTTTTTTATCATACGTGTACTAGTTGTGCGCCTAATCGATATTTTTGAGCTCACTGCTCTATCACCGGCCCTTTCGTGACTGTGATTCACCAATTTGTCAAACGATACGTGCGTAGTGTGATGGATATGCGAATTTTCGAGAAAACATTGTACCCCAGCGTTTTATAGTTCAGTTTCAGCGAAAACGTTGTCTTAAACTTCGGTTCATCGAAACACGGGAACGCTCGGCGGGCTTCCGTCTGCTCGAACTGAGTCGAACCTAGCCATACCCTCGTGCCGTTCACTTTATAGTAGCTCCGGTAGAATCCGCGCATGTCCTCCTCCATCCGGCCGACGTAGTTGATCGAAATGTAGTACTCTACGTTCTTGAGCAGCGTTTCGTTCAAGCCTAGAGTCAACATTTGTGTTTCCATGTCATACGTCTCATTACCACTGCGCACCGGCACGCTGTTACTTTTGCGTATAACGCTCCACGACACTATGTCCATGTGCGCCACGTGCAGTTTTATCTGGCGTACAGATTCGTTCATTGCCGTGACGGTGATGACACTGTTACCATCAAACGTGAATGCTTCTTTGCCTGGTTCCGCCTCGAAATAGGGTTTGATTTCGATGTCGTAATGGGTGGGCCACACGTCTTCATTCAGCCGGTACTCTTCCGGCTGGGCACGAGGCACAAGATCGTTCTGTTTCTGGATCGGTTGCAACGGTGTTCCCTGGGCATACTGTGCTTGGAGGCTAGCAAGAGCCAACGCCACGAGACCGGACAGAAAAGTCGCGTTCATTTTCTATAAAAAAAAACAGCAAAGCGGACAATCAGTTTGGGAAGCGGGCTGAAGATCAGTTTGGGAGGCCTTGCGGAGCTGCCTTGTCATGTAATACAATTTGATCTTTAGTTAGTTTTTCAATGCAGAATAAATCACTGATTACCCGTGCAAATTTAGATTCACGATCGAACGAAATGATGTTCTATGGGATGTGAATCATTAAAAATCGTCGCTGTAAGCGACATCCGAACAGGTTTTTTTTTTTGTTCGCAAAACATTTTTGTTCGCAAAACACTAGCGCAATCTTGCCTACCTGTTCGTTTGCTATCACACACGTTCCACCGTACACTTACTGCTGCGGAGGCTTAGGTGGCCCCCTATCGACTGTTGTCTTACTGGACGGGCACTGGCGTAGTTTGTCACATTTATAGGCACTTCTAGGCAAGAAGCACCGCTCAGATGACGGTAATTCAGGCAATGGCAAGAATGTCAAGAATGGATCTTCACCGAGCGTTTCCATGCGCCCTACACTCACTTGATAGTGGAATTACTACGGAATCGTTCAAATTCCTTCATGGCACTCTTGCTGCAGTGATCGTGCCCAAACCGACAGGCCCAGTCAAGTACCACGCGCCGCAGGTAAGTGTGCACTCGACGTTCGGAAAGGGTTGGCTCTTGGAATTTTACGAAGTCGTAAATTTTTGCCATGATGTCTAAAATGTATTGCTGAAATGTTGAGAAAAAGTCAATAAAGTGGCCACAGAGGGCGGCAGTTCGGTGCATCGATGCACATTGCACTTACAGCGAACAACTCCTCATCCTGCTGGTGAATTCGCAGCGACAGTGCACCCAAACCGTTGACAGCGGCCAGCCACGGTACGTACTCGGTCTCGTCCTTCAGGTACTCCAACATATCGAGCACTTGCCGGTACCCGATAATGTCTGCCCTAGCCAGGTTGAGCAAATCGTCTACAATCTGCGCACGATTTAACACATGTATTCCACCAAAGTTGCTGCTGGTAAGCGCTTTGCCAATCTTGCCCCATAGTGCGTCGTCGTAGTTTACGCGATAGTAGCCTACTTGCTGGTTGTTAAGGACAATGTACTGCACTTCGGAGGCGTTCGCAAGGGAAACATTGTGCCGCTCGGTTGAGATAATCTCGCTAGGTTTGGTGTTATTAAACTGCTCGGCGCTGGTTGCGAAGGTGATCGGCAAAGGCCAGATTAACTTATCGTCATGGTCTGTTCCGTTCGTGAGGAACCGTTTCTGAGTGATGCTAAATCCATCGCCATTGGCGGTCACGGTTACTAGCGGAAATCCGGGCTGGGTGGTCCACGGGCTCATGTACGCACTGGCGTTCGCTTTGTGACTGTCCAGGATGGCGAAGAAATGCTCTGGGCGTGAGCTCTGAAACTGGTGATCTTTCACATAATCTCTTATGACGATCTGGAACACTGCGTCCGTGAGGTAGTGCTGCATCATACGCAACACCACTCCACCCTTGTTGTACGAAATGCTGTCGAATATTGCGGAGGCCTCGGCCTGTGTGTACACCGGATGCGTCATCGGATGGGTAGCCGTGGAACTATCCGTCAGCAGTGCGCTCTGCAATTTCTCCACCACAAACTGCTGCTCGAGCTCCCAGGTCGGTTCGACCTCGGCCGTGCCAAAGTACTCGAAGTATGTGGCGAAACCTTCGTTCAGCCAGGTCACGTCCCACCATTCGCAGGTCACCAGGTTTCCGAACCACTGGTGTGCCAGCTCGTGCGCTATGATGGTGGCGATGCGCTGCTGCTGCAGCTTGGTGGCATCTTCCTGCACGTACAGCAAGCTTGATTCGCGGTAGGTGATTAGGCCCCAGTTTTCCATAGCTCCCGCGGAGAAATCAGGCACGGCCGCCATGTACATGCGCGAGATTTCCGGCACAGCGTTGTACGGATAGTCGACCCACTCGCCCAGTGCCTGCAACAGCCTCAGTCCCTCGGTCACACTGTACTGCGTTTGGTTGATGGCTTGGGGACGGGCTAAAACTTCCATACCGTGTTGTCCGCTCAGCTCGTACGGTGCTACGATAAATGCCAGCAGGTAGGTCGACATTTTCGGTGTTGTTCGGAACGTTGCGAGCGTTCGGTCATTACTGCAAAATAGAACCGTGTGTGTTAGTCTGCAGAACTGGCTTTAAATCTTAATTAGCTACACCTACCCGACACTATCATTCCTCAGGATCGGTGTGTTCGAGAAAACATTGTACCCCAGCGTTTTATAG
This sequence comes from Anopheles cracens, assembly GCA_002091845.1. Taxonomy (NCBI): domain Eukaryota; kingdom Metazoa; phylum Arthropoda; class Insecta; order Diptera; family Culicidae; genus Anopheles; species Anopheles cracens. The sequence continues at coordinate 199,246 of KZ071572.1, read as the reverse complement.
TTCAGTTTCAGCGAAAACGTTGTCTTAAACTTCGGTTCATCGAAACACTGCCCTAGCCAGGTTGAGCAAATCGTCTACAATCTGCGCACGATTTAACACATGTATTCCACCAAAGTTGCTGCTGGTAAGCGCTTTGCCAATCTTGCCCCATAGTGCGTCGTCGTAGTTTACGCGATAGTAGCCTACTTGCTGGTTGTTAAGGACAATGTACTGCACTTCGGAGGCGTTCGCAAGGGAAACATTGTGCCGCTCGGTTGAGATAATCTCGCTAGGTTTGGTGTTATTAAACTGCTCGGCGCTGGTTGCGAAGGTGATCGGCAAAGGCCAGATTAACTTATCGTCATGGTCTGTTCCGTTCGTGAGGAACCGTTTCTGAGTGATGCTAAATCCATCGCCATTGGCGGTCACGGTTACTAGCGGAAATCCGGGCTGGGTGGTCCACGGGCTCATGTACGCACTGGCGTTCGCTTTGTGACTGTCCAGGATGGCGAAGAAATGCTCTGGGCGTGAGCTCTGAAACTGGTGATCTTTCACATAATCTCTTATGACGATCTGGAACACTGCGTCCGTGAGGTAGTGCTGCATCATACGCAACACCACTCCACCCTTGTTGTACGAAATGCTGTCGAATATTGCGGAGGCCTCGGCCTGTGTGTACACCGGATGCGTCATCGGATGGGTAGCCGTGGAACTATCCGTCAGCAGTGCGCTCTGCAATTTCTCCACCACAAACTGCTGCTCGAGCTCCCAGGTCGGTTCGACCTCGGCCGTGCCAAAGTACTCGAAGTATGTGGCGAAACCTTCGTTCAGCCAGGTCACGTCCCACCATTCGCAGGTCACCAGGTTTCCGAACCACTGGTGTGCCAGCTCGTGCGCTATGATGGTGGCGATGCGCTGCTGCTGCAGCTTGGTGGCATCTTCCTGCACGTACAGCAAGCTTGATTCGCGGTAGGTGATTAGGCCCCAGTTTTCCATAGCTCCCGCGGAGAAATCAGGCACGGCCGCCATGTACATGCGCGAGATTTCCGGCACAGCGTTGTACGGATAGTCGACCCACTCGCCCAGTGCCTGCAACAGCTTTCATCCACACGTCGAGCGTTTCCATGCGCCCTACACTCACTTGATAGTGGAATTACTACGGAATCGTTCAAATTCCTTCACGGCACTCTTGCTGCAGTGATCGTGCCCAAACCGACAGGCCCAGTCAAGTACCACGCGCCGCAGGTAAGTGTGCACTCGGCGTTCGGAAAGGGTTGGCTCTTGGAATTTTACGAAGTCGTAAATTTTTGCCATGATGTCTAAAATGTATTGCTGAAATGTTACGTAGTTGATCGAAATGTAGTACTCTACGTTCTTGAGCAGCGTTTCGTTCAAGCCTAGAGTCAACATTTGTGTTTCCATGTCATACGTCTCATTACCACTGCGCACCGGCACGCTGTTACTTTTGCGTATAACGCTCCACGACACTATGTCCATGTGCGCCACGTGCAGTTTTATCTGGCGTACAGATTCGTTCATTGCCGTGACGGTGATGACACTGTTACCATCAAACGTGAATGCTTCTTTGCCTGGTTCCGCCTCGAAATAGGGTTTGATTTCGATGTCGTAATGGGTGGGCCACACGTCTTCATTCAGCCGGTACTCTTCCGGCTGGGCACGAGGCACAAGATCGTTCTGTTTCTGGATCGGTTGCAACGGTGTTCCCTGGGCATACTGTGCTTGGAGGCTAGCAAGAGCCAACGCCACGAGACCGGACAGAAAAGTCGCGTTCATTTTCTATAAAAAAAAACAGCAAAGCGGACAATCAGTTTGGGAAGCGGGCTGAAGATCAGTTTGGGAGGCCTTGCGGAGCTGCCTTGTCATGTAATACAATTTGATCTTTAGTTAGTTTTTCAATGCAGAATAAATCACTGATTACCCGTGCAAATTTAGATTCACGATCGAACGAAATGATGTTCTATGGGATGTGAATCATTAAAAATCGTCGCTGTAAGCGACATCCGAACAGGTTTTTTTTTGTTCGCAAAACACTAGCGCAATCTTGCCTACCTGTTCGTTTGCTATCACACACGTTCCACCATACACTTACTGCTGCGGAGGCTTAGGTGGCCCCCTATCGACTGTTGTCTTACTGGACGGGCACTGGCGTAGTTTGTCACATTTATAGGCACTTCTAGGCAAGAAGCACCGCTCAGATGACGGTAATTCAGGCAATGGCAAGAATGTCAAGAATGGATCTTCACGGCAGTCTACCTTTATCAGTGTTATAAATGCATTAAAAGTGCTTATTACTCGGTGCGCTCAGAAATGTCTACAACCATCGGCAACAGTTGCGATGAAGTGGTAAACGCAGGCCTCGTTTAGATACTGTTTTCTTTTATCTTTCGAATGGATACATCACCATTGACATTATCGTTCACATTTTCGGGGTATGGTTGGTGTGTATTTTTTTTATCATACATGTACTAGTTGTGCGCCTGATCAATATTTTTGAGCTCGCTGCTCTATCACCGGCCCTTTCGTGACTGTGATTCACCAATTTGTCAAACGATACGTGCGTAGTGTGATGGATATGCGAATCCCAATTGCTACTGGCTGTGAGTAATAAAGTGTTACTATAATTTATGGTTCTTGCTCCTTCAATTTGGTTCCGGCATTCTGTATCTCGATAAGAAGTCACTCTGCGCGGTACTTCCCGCTTGATAAGTCTTCTATTGATTGGATTTTTTTTGGCAAGTAGTAACACGTAGTAAAACGAACATTAATCTATTCGCAGCATCAGCAAATGATAGCGCAAAGATTTAGCTGAGTCACACGGTATGATTATACCATATAAATCGAACACTGATGAACACTGTTACACTTCTGAATCTATCAAATTTCTGATTGATTGATTGATTGACAAGTCTGGCGCACAGCTCTTGTAAATCCCCGAAAAAATCGAAAAGGTTCGCGCTTCCTAGCCTATGATTCAATTCGTTGTTATCCAACTGAAACATACAACACATACACAAACGTTTTGACAATTAATCTGCGAAAGCTTAGCGAATGAAGAACACCTAGTGCTTCTGTCTCGCATGATCGGTCGCAACTGGAGAGGCGCCGACAATAGATGGGTAACTTATTTTGCGCCTGTCAAATGTCGCTGGAAGTGTGCTGCTTGCTTATCTCGGGGTGCACGATGTAGGTTAAATGTGGAGGGTACAGTGCCCATCTCCGGCACGGGTGGCTTTGCCGCGGGCGTCAGTGTGGTTAAACACTAAATGGTAATTAGCTGCAGTAAATATCGCAGCACCGTCGGCGTTCGACAGTTTTAGCCTAACGGGAGGATGGTTACGCCGGCAGGATGCATGGTGGCATCGTTTGCGTCGCCCGCGTCGATTGATATTTAACTGGGCAGAATGTGGCGGTGAGGATCGTTTCTCAATTGTGGATACCCTGCGGTGCGGTATTACATCTCAGAGATGATCGTTTATGAGCGGAAGGGACGTTGTGATACCGTACATTACGTTTGTCGCTGCAAAGAAAAGAGACAAACGATTTCGTTTCAGAATAAATGATGCAAGAATAATTACTGAGTAAACAATGTGCCCAAGGGGAGTACAGAGCTAACTTCACATGTAGTCGGCTGTACGTGGGGGAAAGGTAACTGTGAATAATACATAGTCACATAATGTATAATCCCTTAAATCCATGTTGATGTAATAAATTTCTTCTAAATGTGTTCTTTAATTGAACTGAAAAAAAAAACAAAAAATTGCCAAAACATATTTTGGAACAAAAACAATACTGAACCGTTTGAATTATACCAAAACATACGCGTTTTCGACCTTACACCTGCTAGCATTTAAAGATCAATGCGTGATTTATGATTGTATTAACACTCACGCCCAACCATCAAATCTCTGTTCCGTATAAAGCACAAAAAAATGTGAGTAACTTAAGCAACAAGCACGTGTTTTGAACTCGAGGATGTTACACGAGTCTCAGATTGCTCTGAATGGGAACGGCATCAGTGTACTTCTCGACTAGAATACAATAAATACAGTTTGTTATATAATTATACGCCCCGGGGTTTTTAGAATAAAATGTAAACTTCAACAGGTAATAAAAGAGGTAAGTAATAAAACGTGTTGTTTGAATGTATGAATTGCGGATTATGAGATAAAACATCAAATTTTAGCCTTCTTTCTCTGAAGTTTGAGTTTTGTAAATGCAAATGGTTTAAATTGACACCATTTTTAAACTTTTGATGAGATAAATCTGAAAATGATGAAAGTGATTGAAAAAAGTTGCGTCTTTCTTTAATCACTTCGAATTTTACGTTTATATTTTTGTTTCCATCAGAGGTTGCTTTGATCGTAGGCTGGAAGATTAACGTGGGAAATTGGCAGAGGACTATATCGATAT
>KZ071572.1:162658-194712 GCA_002091845.1 Anopheles cracens | reverse complement strand
TATATACGTTTGAATACAAGTACAGAATACCAGAGACATAAAAAAATATTTAAAAAAACTTTAAACAGAAATGCAAGATAAGGTTTTGATATCTCTCTCCCGATTCGCACAACTAAAACATTGATTGGGTCATAATAACGCGCCCTGATCCTGGTACTCTGATACTGTTAAAGGTCTGCCGGAAGATGCTGCTTGCTACTAGATAGTTTGCAGTATTTTATTAGAATTTGTTTACCTTTTAACGGTAAGCAGTGCAATTCACTCTCGTTATCAGATGCTATAAAAACAAATAAATGCATTTTGGTGTGTGAGGGAGCGTTTCGGGAATTATTACCCCTATCTTAATCATTGTCGTATTGGTGCACGTATTGCTATCTCAATCGGGTTGTATGGCTAAGGTAAGATAAAGATTATGGCAATATTAGATTGTAGATGTTTGGTATTTTGGTGCGGACCACTAGTCAAGGGAGCAACGTTCTTACATCCAGTGGCTATTCAGTCCAGTCGGCTATCAGCTATCAAGTAAAGTGGAACACCATGTGTCGTTTGCAAAGTGTCAGCACAGTGTTGCTGGTTGTTGCGGTGTTGAGCCCTGCGGCACAATCATTTAGTCCATTGCCGGACCATAATTCAAGCGGTCTAGTGAAAATTGTAGATGATGAGGATCCTTATTTGCTACATGCAGTATCTGAACCGTTGTCGTACGATCTTTTCCTAGACTTGACGGATGATAGTTTTTCCGGTTACAGTGGAACCGTTGATATAATGGTAAAATACACCGGCAGCGAGGCCAGCTTCTCAATAAACAGCGCCGGTTTGACTGTAAACGAAACGAGCTTACGTGTAACTGAAACAAATGGCGAGGAAGTGCCGATAAAATCGTTTGTTGCTTCAAACGAATTGCAACAAATATTTTTTGATTTTGATAAACCATTGGAAACGGGTGCAATATACAAAGTTCATATAGAATTCAATGGCACAATCAGCGCGGATTTCTTTAAAGGTCTATATCGCAGCAGCTACCGTACTGAAACTGATACAAAGTAAGTTAATAATCTATCATAATCATTATTATTGTTATTATTATCACTTATTAGTATAATTTTGAGTTTTTCACTGCAGGTGCAACTTAAGATGTAAGGTACAGATGAATATATTAATGAAGTAACGAAGAATAATATATTGAAAAAAAAGTAAATGATAGTCACTCCAGGCTTCAGGTGGCTGTAATCATGGAACAGGATGTTGAAGTTAGAAGCAGATTAAGATAACCTAAAATGTACCACATCGATAGCTGATAAAGTTGCTGATTATACCTTCGATCGTTGCAGATACTTGGCAACGACGTTCTTTGCCGCCACATACGCCCGTACAGTGTTTCCTTGCTACGATGAGCCAGCCTACAAAGCATTATTCAACATCAGAATTCGTCACCTGCCGAAGCACACGGCTCTATCGAACATGCCTGCCATTCAAAGGTAAGATATAGACGAAACAGATGAACCTCGTTTCTATTACACTATCCGATTGTAGCGTTCAAATTGGAGAGTACAAGGAAACTACGTTCGACACAACACCCCTTATGTCAACCTACCTGGTGGCGTTCGTCGTATCAGAGTTTGAAACGATACACCCGGATGCTGGTCTCTTCCGCGTGTTTGCACCGGTAATGTAGACAATTGAAAGGGATAGTCGTACCATAGTCAACCACAATACTGTTAATTAATTCTACTCGTTCAATCATCCAAGGAAAACAAAGTAAACTACACCACGTACGCATACGAGTTTGCCGTACGATCGTTACGTGCAATGGAAACGCATTTCGGACGTCAGAACCAAATGCCAAAGATAGACCTTCTGGCGATTCCAGACTTTGCCATGGGTGCGATGGAGAACTGGGGTCTGATAACGTTCCGGGAAGATTATTTACTCTACGAAAACGAAGAGCAAACAACAGCGTTCGCCAAGCAAAAGATCGCATCCGTCATAACGCATGAGCTGGTGCACATGTGGTTCGGCAATGAACTAACCCCCGAATGGTGGACGTATGTTTGGCTGAATGAGGGTTTCGCTAACTACTACGAATATTTCATCACCGCACAGGTAGCTCACACCGTTGTTCATTCCAATGAAAGAGATTCGCTAATCTTTTTGAAAACATTTTGCAGCTCGAGCCTGCTTGGAGCTTCTGGGAGCAGTTTACGCTGGATAATGTACACTATGCGTTGGCCAGAGATTGTACGAGCACAGCGCGGCAGATGAACTTCTATGCAACAGACCCAGCCGTTCTAAATGAGTTGTATGATTATGTAGTGTACCAGAAGAGTGCCTCGGTGATACACATGATGCGAAACGTCATTGGGCATGAAACGTTCAGACAAGCTATCAACGATTACCTGCGATCGCGCAGCTATCTCTCAACCAAACCGCAATACCTGTACGCGAGCATTGAAAAGTTCCGTAATGTCGATCTTCCAGACAGCGTGCAAGCAATCTTCGAGAGTTGGACCAATGCTCCAGGTTATCCCGTCATAACAGTAACCGTCGATCGAACGAGACGTACCCTAACAGCATCCCAGAAGCGCTTCTGGTTGCCGAATGACGTTGACTCGCCGCCCGAAAACAAGTTGTTCTTCGTTCCATTAAATTATGCCTCAAACGTACCTTCCTCAAGTGACTTTGAAAACACTGCTCCAACATTCTGGCTGACTCCTTCGGATCCCAGCGCAACCGTTGCCATTGAGGCGGATGTGGACTGGATCGTTGTGAACAAGCAGCAGACGGGATACTATCGGGTGAACTACGACGTTGAGAGCTGGAACAAGCTGATTGCGGTGTTGAACAGTGATCGCTTCGATACGGCTGTTCCAGTTATCAACCGAGCGCAGCTAGTGGACGATGTGGCCAATCTGGCTCGTGCAGGTGAAGTAGACTACGGGGTGGCACTGTCTCTGATGCAGTATCTAGAGCGAGAGACGGAGTACATTCCGTGGAGCACGGCATACAACGCGTTGATTCATATCGATCAGATGTTCTCGAGCAACAAGGAATACAAACGATTTGAGAGCTTCTCTAGGATTATAACGGCACATGTATTCAATGAAACCACCACCACCGATCCTGGAGAGCATTCAAATCGTCTGCATCGTGATAAGTCTCGAGGTAAGCTAAACGATGACGAAGAAAATCGCACATCAAGACGAAGGTGTTGATGGTTTTATCGTGTAGATGGTATTCATTGCGATTATACACACAATCAATGGCAATAAACTTCGTGACATCGGCAGAAAAGATTAGTGTATTGATACAATTATGTGATGAGCACTGCAAGTCATTTGAGCAAGATTTGTGTCCAATAGCTTTGCATTCTTATACGGTTGATCTAACCGTAGTTTTGATTGCCAATATGAAAATGGTCCATAGCTCAGTGTTTCATATCAATAGTTTTGATATAATTTTCGATTATTCTAGGTACCTTGCTACGACTCACTTCGAATCTACTTACGCGCGGAGTGTATTCCCATGCTACGATGAGCCAGCGTACAAGGCTACATTCGATGTTCGAATTCGACATCGTTCGGAGTACACTGCACTCTCTAATATGCCGGTAGTTCAAAGGTCAGTCTTAACTAGTTATTGAAATGAACGAAAATCAATTACTAATACTAACAGTGCCACCGGTTAATTTTAGAATGATAGATGGCGATTACACTGAAACAGTCTTCGATACAACACCGATCATGTCTACGTATTTGCTGGCGTTTGTTATCTCGGTTAACCGAGCGCAGCTAGTGGACGATGTGGCCAATCTGGCACGTGCAGGTGAAGTAGACTACGGGGTGGCACTGTCTCTGATGCAGTATCTAGAGCGAGAGACGGAATACATTCCGTGGAGCACGGCATACAACGCATTGCTTTATATCGACAGAATGTATTCATCTGGTGATCACTATGATAGATTCGAAAGCTTTTTACGATCAATTACTGGGTGTATGTATGAAAACGTCCTGTTGACCGGGCCAATGGATCACATCAGTAGACTCCACCGGGGCAATACGGTATACCTGGCGTGCTACTCAGGTGTGCAAAAGTGTTTGGACGATGCGTACACTCTAATCAACAGGACTATCGAGGATTCTTCGTTTGTCATTCCCGAGGAAGTGCAAGCAGCTGTGTTCTGTATTTTGCATAAGTATCCACAAACGGCGCTGATCCATGTGCAGATTGAGTTGCTTACAAAATTTCTCGAGTCGTCCAATGACCCTCAGTATATGGAAATGATCAACCGGTTCCTAACCAGCGCTGGTTGTGCGCGCCATGACGTGGTGTTGCAGGACTACCTAACCCTTACGACGTATAACTACCCTGGTCTGCCAATAACGGCCGAGCATAGAAATCAGATCTATCTTGGATTAATCAACGGTAGTCCCTTCACGCGTTTGGCGGCACTTCGCTATATGCATGAACACTATTCTACCGTGACCTACTTACTGACTTCTATAACGCCAATATTCTCAGAGCTGGGTAATCGCATCAATTCTGAATCAGAGTACGATGTGGTAGGTTGTTCACTGGTCGTTTTATTATATCCTGAGTATAATCGTAATTTATTTGTACATGCCCATTTCAACTCTTTTTCAGCTCAAAAACATCGTGGACGATTATGGGCACACTCTATCGTCTGCTGCAAAGGCCGCAGCAGATAACGCACTCGTGCAAGCTGCGAAAAATCTTCGCTGGATTGAACAACACTTCGAAGATATAGAAACTTGGTTGATTGAGCAGAACTATGAAGGAACGACCACAAAACCTCCACCCGGCGGAACAGCTTCCACGCAATCTGTCGGAGTTATTGCTGCATTCGGATGTGCAGTAATGATAATGGTGTATCGTGCATTGTATATTTAGAAAAGAAAAAAAAAACACTTAAACTCAATGCTCACGTTATTACAATCGATTACTTGTTCCGTATTATAGCAAATGCTTTATTTCCTCATGGCGTGCTTATATCTCAACTTTCTGCATCTCCACCATAATCACATTCTTTATCCAATTATAATATTCGCTTATACGCTGATATACACCATAACAGCGCTTAGAACCGCCAGCACTGTCGTCGTCGTCCTCAATTGTTCCTGCCTCGCGCCCCGATCCATGCAGTCCAACGAGATACGTTATTTGGTACTCCTCCACACCTTGAGCAAAATGGCTTACAAGTGCACTGCCGGCATCGCTATCGACCAGAATGTTACGACGGTAGTACATCTTATCCTGCTCCACGCACAGCTGCGTACTGGTGACATTCGAATCGGGATACTTCCGTTCGCATTCCTCGTTGAACATGGGATAGGAGTATTGATGCATTGGTACCCTATTCACGAACACCTCCTCCAAACGCAATGGAGTATGCGTCTGATTGTGCCACAGACAGGCGGGAATGGTTTCGTTATCAATCGTAAGCGGCGTTGTCAACATCAACAGCATTAGATTGAACTCTGTTGGTTCGTGATTGAATTCCGGATGTGCAACCGTTCGTTGAACGGACATTTTTTGACGAGTATTGTTGCCGGACATAACCACAACTTCATCTTGCGCTAGAGATCGATAGCAGGTAGCGGTGGTAAGCACGAATTGCTTCGATATCAACGTACCATTGCATGAACGATCGTCGTTGCCATGGATGCGTACCTAAGGATGCGAAGTTATTCGTGTATTAGTACGGTATATGTATCATAGAATTTGTTTCCATTCTTACCAAGTACGGATAGGTTGGGAAATTATCCATCTTGTAGGGGGACTTATTTTTCCGGAATTCATGATACAACTGCTTGCAGCTGTCTATCTCCACGACGGCTTGAGCAAGTTGCCCACGGTGCTCTTCACTACGTAGTACATTTTCGTCCGCACAGCATACCACCAACTCGTTATGTTTCCCGAACGAACATGAAGACGAAGGATTCACAGCATTACCTTGCTTGACTTCTTGATCGAGTTTCGGACAGTATTGTAGACTTACGCAAGTACCATCGGCTCCATTTTCATCCTTACAGCGATCTCCATAGTAATTAGTATGGTCTTTGTAGTGAACTGCAAAAAATGATACATAAAGATTTTTTGCAACATCAGACCAGACGGCTTCAACCTTACCTTTCGGAGCAAAAATAACACTATCGATCCACTGTACGTATGGTGCTATTCTAGTGTAAACGGTGGGCATGTTGAAGCCACAGTTTTCTCCCTTGCTGTTGATCGCGAAAATGTACTCGAAATACCGGTTGAAGGTGTACAGTGAACGTGACATTGCGGAGCCTATGCCATTGTGGCAGGTGTTGGGTGCCAGCGCGGTTGGGTACCCAGCACAAAACTGGTTTTGTGGTACCTTTTCGACGCACTCGTCGTACACGTCAGCAGTAATGTAGAAATGCTTAGTTCTCGCGGTTTCGTCATCGGTTTCGTTGAAGGGTTCGTACCCATTGGTTTGGAATTCATTCACCGGTAGCTTATCTCGCGACCAGATGCAGGCAGGAAGAACGGTTTGGTTAAAGCTGGAAAATAGATTTTCCATAACAAAGTCTGGTTCCAAGAATTAAAATTCGCACCACTTACTCGTAGATCGGTTTCACCAGCTCTAGCAAAGCAATATCGTTTGCAAGTGTGGTTGCATCAAACTCCGGATGATAGTGAACCTTATTTGCGACGGTATGAACTCGTATATCATTTTCTCTTACCGGATGGTACCTGTTTATTTGGGACATTTCAATGTTATAGCTGGGACTGAAAAGTAGGATCGAAATAGTGCGATAGTAGTAAAGTCATATTAAAGCGCATATTAAGGCCTGAGCATTACTTACACATCATAATGCTTTAGGCAGTTCGCGGCGGTCAGGATAAACTTTGGAGCTATGAGAGATCCATAGCAGTGTCGTTTGGAGCCTACACTCGTTGTATTCGGCAGGATTCGCACCTTAAATTGGTTAATGCTGCTACCAGACAGTCGACTCTTAGAATATTGAACAGACCGAAAATCTCCTCCGGAAGACACTTCACCCATCGCATCTTCATAGTCCCGTAACTCGGCATACTTAGAAACACATTCTATGTGACACAAAGAGAGAAACAGTATCGAGATTAAAGTGCTGCCTATACGACATGCAAATCGTTGTTTAACCTACCGGACGATTTGATTTGCTTGCCGGTTACGTCTCCCATCCAATGGATATAATTTGACACTGGCAGGGCTGGACCTTTCTCGTCCACCCCGAAAGTGAATACGAACGGATGCATACGGTAGTCGGCGATGGCTCTTGTCTGCAGCATTGTGCTCGTTTTGAGAAGACTACCTAAGCATTCCTTACGCGTTTGGTATGTGCATTTGGTTTCCTCCACTGCGAGACTGCCGTTTGGAGCTGGAAGAACGAAGAAATATGTGAAATTTCATAAAACTACCCACATCCTTGTCAACACACATACCGACAAATATCGATTGAACTTTATCAAATCCATCGTCAAACGGAACATCCCAGAAACAAGTAGGAACCGCCAGCATAGTGAAACTACAAACAAAAATAGCATGATAATTATGTGCGAATGAACAACTAACTGCGCCAACTCTACTTACGTGATGGGTGAGTTAAGACGAAGCAACGTTAGATTGTAGTTCGGATGCGGGAACACTTCCGCCGTTTCGAGCGAGTCCATTGTTTTATTGGCAAATGTTACCTCCGGCAGAGGCTCATCTTCCAATGGTGTGCAGTCCGACGTCCTACTTACGTGATGGGTGAGTTAAGACGAAGCAACGTTAGATTGTAGTTCGGATGCGGGAACACTTCCGCCGTTTCGAGCGAGTCCATTGTTTTATTGGCAAATGTTACCTCCGGCAGAGGCTCATCTTCCAATGGTGTGCAGTCCGACGTCGTTAGAATGTGATTTTCGTCAACAATTAACCCAACGCACGTAACTTCTCCGTACAGCACTTTCACCGTGTGACTGTAAGTTTTATCAATGTGTCGGTCAACAAAAATTGAACTTGCCAGTGCTATTCCTCCATGCCCATAAATGTTGAACGGGCAGTCTAGAACAAAAAAAAGTTTAGGTAAAACCATCACTCCCTGTGGGTAAACACGATGGCCATCGTAATCTAGCGACCGGAATTCCCACGATAGTGCCAGCTAGTTTCAATGACCTATGGAAGGTTAAGCTTGTTTCTCCTTCAACAGATAGTGCCAGCGATTCAGAGAGTTCTAACGATTAGCAGTGAAGTTAAACTGGGTGAAAAACATTCGTATTATAACTAAATCGACCTCACCCTTCACAGTCCGCTCCACATTGGGCATCAACATATCCAACGACTCGAGCTCAGGAACGTTTTGGGGGAATAGTTCGGCGATAGCTGTTGACGTGAATAATATTGCACGTATTTTTACGAATTATAAACAAGTTTTATGATGCTGTACGCGTTTCGATCCCACCTGCATGAAAGCTGCTGATTATCACTATCGCACAAAATACTAGCGAACGCACACGTTTGCTATCCATCACGACGCCCTGGGTTTTACGATCGCACGCTCGATCAGCACACTTGGCACCACTCGATTGAAGCTTACTCCGGCGGCGATCACCGATCAGAAGCTAGTGCCGTATTAAGAAGGCACCGAGTGTCTTGTGAGGTTTTTATTGAATTTCACCGATTGCCCTGACTTTTGAGAATACACATGATCTTGGAATTTCCTGCTACGAGGGGTTTGCCCTGATTACATCGCCTGCCAGACCGGTGTCTGCACAAACACACAGCCAGAAATCACTGGCAATCACGTTCGAAACCCGCTTTGGCGACTCGCGTCGAGCAACAACGATCGGTCGCTAGCGACGTAAGTATAACCCATCATAGTTAGGTGTGGGTATGCCCCGGTTGAAGGTGTTCGTGATGCTGCATCATAATGTATGCGTATGAAACGTGCACACAGCGAAGCTTTAATCAAAACAAACAAACAAACAAGTTGCGGGACCGGCTTTATTCACGGTCGGACGCATGCTGCCAACCACGAACATCCGATCGGTGTGATCATCGGGGCAGTAGAAGGAGTTCATCCGATGAAAACAAGTTTCTGGGGTGTTTCTGAAAACGTTGTCTCTACGACTGTGCCTGTATTTTGAGAAGCATTTAGCGTAGACGAATGGGCACTGTAGGTTACAAAATATCCAGACTCGTTTATGTGTCTCTCATGAAAAGTATCGTCTAATTGAATAGTATAAAGAAGCTTACATAATTCATTCACACCATAATTGCAGTTTCATGTTAGTTCTTGTATTTGTCAATATCGGCATGTACACACGTTTGTGCCACTGGATGTTCTAAAACCAAGTGGCTACCCCTTTACATATCCTGAGCCAGCAGATACAGCTGTGCCTTGATCCACGGATAGTACTCGCTCACCCTCGTGTATATGGCCGGTTGGTTCTGAGCACACCGTGCGCCGGTGCTGTATATGCCAACCACATAGTTCACCGGTCTCCAGTCCATGCTCATGTAAATGGTGCCGTACAGGCCGGTTCCGGATTCGGCACATGCCGTCGGTTTTTCCTCACAGTGGAATTCAGCCGTTTCCGGCAGAACACACGCCTCCGTCAGCGTCAGTTCGGTGTAGTACTTCCGCCGGCAATCGATGTAGTAGAGCGGATTGACGGTGTTAGCCGTCACGGTATGCGCGGTGCTGTCGTATCCGGTCGATGTCAGTTTCGCGGGCATACGATCCTTCTCGGGCCACATGCAAGCCGGCACGCTGTACTCCGTGATGAGGACGGGAACATCGAGAGCCAGTATGGCGACGTTGTAGTGGGTGGACTGATGGTTGAACAAGGGATGCACTACCGTTGAAATGACGTTGCGCGTCTGGACCACAACGTCGTCCGATCCGGCAAGACCTACTTTCACGGTGCTTTTCTTCGACTTGATTCTGAAATAATATAGAACACATTTCACCACGAGTACAATAACCTGTTCAATGGGACAATGTCTCGTGATGCTTACTGTAGAACACACTGTGCAGCTGTCAGCACAAACTGCTTCGAAACGAGCGTTCCGACGCATTCCACCTTATCGTCCTCGCTACGAATCAGTGCCAGCTGCGAATGGAGCTGCTGTTCCTTGGTAGTTCTCCGGTACTGGTCATACAGCTCATGGCAGTGTTCGATCTCGTGCACGATCGCCGCAAGCTTATTCTGCGTACCCTCCCGTTTGAGCATGTGATCCGTGGTGCAGCAGTTTAGCATCTCGCCTCCATCAAAGCCGCACTGCTCGAGCGTGGACGTATCGCGTGATTTGCTTTTCAATTTCTTCAACACTTGCGGACAGGATTCGATACGCAGGCAGACACCTTCCTTATCACTTTGCGTGACACACCTTTCACCCAGTCCCGCGTCGGGAATCGCAAATAAGATGGTGTCCCTGGCTATAGTATCACGGATCCAGTCGGCGTACCGGGACACCGGCACGAACTGGTGCTGCTCGTCGCAAAATATCCCAACCACCATCGGGTGCATGGAGTACTTGTCTAGATCGCGTATTTGCAACAAACTGCCGGCGGGTTTCTGGAGTCGACAAAACATTCGAAGAGGCAGGAATGTGATTAAAGCTACAGATGAGCATTTGGCAACGTCTTCCGGCTGATAAGTTCTCTATGCTATCAAAAACTCACCCGTTCGCACCATAGTGCGAAAGTTTTGCTTAAGCATTCCGTTTGCGTAGCGGCCGAACACACCGTCGTATTTTGAATGACCTTTTGCAACGTTGAATCTGCGAATGTTCACAATAAATAAGGAGTTTATCGTTTCGTACACTTTGTTTGATGCTTCTGGTGCTTACCATACGCTACTTCCTGTACTTTGGAGTACGAGATGAGATTATCGATCGGCCAGAGACATGCGGCCGTATTGTCGTACGGTAGTCTGTAACTAGAATGGTATGGTCCACTGTCAGCATCATGCATCATTGGAACAATCCAACACCACTTACTTGGTCGTGCCGTTAATTCGCAGCAGTATCGGAGCACTTCCTTTGCTGACGTTGAGAGCCTTGTATTTGTCGTAAGTTATCCGGTCGTTCACCAGCACTCCCAAACAGGTGGACTCGTTCTTCTCGATGAGCGCGACGTGACAGAAATCCGAGTACACCGGCCGTAGATACTTCAGCGGACATTCTAAGGTGTACGGAACAGATTAATGTAAAAACCACTTGACGTGCCGTGCTTTGTGACTTACCGTCTATCTCGATGTGTTCGTAAGACATAAATCGGTTTCGAAAATCTTGCAACATTGATCGTCCATCGTACTCTTGAGGGTTGGCTGGGCGAGCAGAAAGTAGCAAAGAGATGGTTAAGATGATTAAACGGAAAAAAAACCATTCAAATATTCATCTCGCGTGCATGTACCTGCTACAGCAACGATCGCTGCTACAAACACAATTCCGAGCAAACTGCAGCGCCACATGCTGATTCGGCAAAGACGGCTTCTTCAATAAAACTTGTTTCCTTAACGGCTGGCACCGTCAGACTGTATCACGTCGAGACGGGTTCACATTGATTCACCTTTCTCACCCGGCAGAACCACTTATCGCTGTTACTTCTACGTAACGCGCGTATCCCAATCTATCCCTACCACAAAAAGTTGATTCTGATCCGTGTGGATCCCAGCGTGTGGGGCCGAAGTGGTTCGAGAGGAAGTACCATCTAACCGTAAAGTAAACAACACGATTTGCTTATAGCGCGTGCTGCGAAGATTGATTGGTACGTTTGGAAGAGAATGGTAATACAAACCACATTTGAGATATGTTTAATTACTGTACCGACTTTATTTTTATTTAAATAAAATATATTGAGTTTTTTGTAAATTTTATTGCATTTATATTTAATACATGCAAACTTCAAACGCGTTAGTTTCCTATTGAGTCACAAAATTCAAAGTCATGGGTTTTTCCCTAAATATAAGGTAGTCTGGAAATTCCCAGTGATCGTGTTGATGTACCTGCTGGAAGTAGTTATAAGTTGAGAAAGTCATTTTAGAATCGTTCTACGCAATCAGAACTGTTAACATTCTATAAATTAGATTCTGAAATAGCTGTATTATTCAGAAATGTTATAACAACTTGAAACAATAATAACTTTGCTTACATTTTTTGTAAGCTAACAGATAACAGGTGAATAGTTGTATCAAATAATCTGGACAATCATATCGATGCGTTTTAGACTAAAAATGGACTTATTTAAACAACGGACAATTAAACATACGCCTACTTGGCGTGAAGAGAAGAGAGCTAAGCGAAGTAGGCATACCGAGGTGTACAACATACCCATAGCTACTTGTAAATTATCCCCTTTTTGCATCTCATAGCTCTATCATATATTTTAGGCGTAGGCATATGTAATTAGCGTAAAATGATAGATAATATTTTGCTTGCAATGATTCTCTTTTCTGGATGATTCATTTGATGAATGCAGGAAAACAACTTATGCAGGAAACAGTTGATTGTGATATGTACTCAAACAATTAAATAACAATTTCGAAAAACATATCATCATATGAACGATTTGTAATGCAATTCCCCCTAAATTTTGATTCATCCGGTCGTTCTACGCTCAACCGCCATGCGATCGCCGGTGCCCGTAGCCAGTTCGTCTTGTACACCGAGTTGAATACTTCGATTTCCGAAGCGGCGCAGCAAGCGGCTGTCAGATGCGTAGCTCGCAAAACGCCGAAGCGGAACAACCACACGGAGGGTGGTAAACATCTACACACCAGATGATTATGACTTATCAGTCGTTTCTTTCCATTTTGCGCTCGCATCGCAAGCAATTGTGCTCCACCGGCATCGCAGTAGCGGCGTTCGTTAAACGCTCCCAGGCCTCCAACTCTCGAATTTTGGCGGCTCATCCGCAGTCTTGCTGGTGGCAGCCTCGGTGAACGGTCTCGGAGCGGTCTCGGAAACAAAAGTGCGATCTCATCATGTATTCTCAGCCGGAGACGAGCGATAACGGTGCCGGTGCGGACCATGTGCGTGTGGTCGACTTTCGTTCCGATACGATCAGCGTGCCGACACCGAGCATGCGCCACGCAATGTTCACCGCCGAGGTAGGTGACGACGTTTACGGCGAGGACCCGACCGTGCGCAAGCTGGAGGAACGGTCGGCGGCGCTGTTCGGCAAGGAAGCGGCGCTGTTTGTGCCAACCGGCACGATGGCCAATCTGCTGGCGAGTGAGTTAAACTGCTTTAAATTAGGCATAAGTGAAGTTCGCGGCAGTGATATCATGGGCGGTGTCGAATGCTTATCGACAATTTGCGTGATAAGCTTAGGACACATCAGTCGGGCTGTTTTTCCATTGGCGTATAAAATTCAACAAAATGTGTACACGATTATACATCAACTTTAAGTAATATTTAACATAATTTTAGTTTTGGTAACTGGTTACTGGTATTTAAAAAAAAACAAGGATTATGTGTAGTCTGCTTTCTTCTTCGTAATGTCTCATTTGAACATTTGTATTGTTTGATGATAAGTAATCGTCGATAACGCACTTCAAATTGAAGCCTTTATTTGAGAGATATTATTGTCTCAATAAAGCCTCTAAATATATCATTCACGGAAACAGATGGGCAATTCAATATTGATAGACTGATAAACACATTCAATACTAACCACGCTTGGAAACCGCTTACAAGCTTATTTATAGGCAAGGCAAGTTTTTTTTTTCAATTTTCAAAACGGCGATAACAAAATATTGATTTTTTTGTGTACTGACTTTATTACCTATCTATTACCTGATTTGATGTATATGATATATTTTTGAGTATATGATCAATTTTGGAAGCATGTTCTGACTTTTATATTTCTTTTGTTTGTTCCATCTTTAATTGCAACATATAGCAGAATTTTGCTATTTCTTATAGTTAAATCTTTAGCAAATTTGTATACAACCAAACAATGTAAATGTAAATGTGAATAAAACACTTACAGGTTTTTTTTCCTTTTCCTTTTAAACGACTTGACGGTATCTTAGTGTTACATATGCAAATCAAAATCACATAAACCAAATTAATATAATAAAATCAAACCATTATCTACGAGTGAAATTCGTACTAATCAATTATTAATCGAACTAATTTTGAGGCAGATTTTCACATAACACATCGCGTATCGTTCCATCGTTAAACAGAAGTTTCCCTCTTTTGCCTTTCAGTCATGGTCCACTGCTCACGGCGCGGCACGGAAGCCATCGTTGGCGATCTCGCGCACGGGTTTCTCTACGAGCAGGGTGGAGCCGCCCAGATCGCGGGTGTGCTGCTTAACACCATCCACAACAATCCTGATGGGACGTTCTGTCTAAACGAGCTGGTGCGCAAATTCCGAGGCTTCGACGTACACGAACCCGACACCACGCTCGTGATGGTGGAGGACACGCACAACATTTGCGGTGGAAAGGTGCTCCCGCTGGATTGGCTCGAGAAGCTGGCCGCGATATGTCGCGAGAAGGGTGCCAAAGTGCACATGGACGGTGCTCGGGTTTTCAATGCGGCCGCCTACTTGAATCTGCCCGTTTCGCGTGTCGTGCGCGATGTCGATTCGGTGTGCTTCTGCTTGAGCAAAGGGCTCGCCTGTCCTGTGGGCTCTATTCTGCTCGGCACGAAGGAGTTCATTAAGGAGTATGTATCAAACATCTGCCACTTGAGGAAATGTATGTCGAATGCTTGATATTCATCTTCGTTTCGCTCGTTCTAGGGCTCACCGTTTGCGTAAAGCGTTGGGAGGTGGAATGCGACAGGTGGGATTCCTCGCAGCCGCCGGCCTGTGCGCTTTGCCTGCCCTGTGGGCTCTATTCTGCTCGGCACGAAGGAGTTTATTAAGGAGTACGTATCAAACACCTGCCACTTGAGGGAATGTATGTCGAATGCTTGATATTCATCTTCATTTCGCTCGTTTTAGGGCTCACCGTTTGCGTAAAGCGTTGGGAGGTGGAATGCGACAGGTGGGATTCCTCGCAGCCGCCGGCCTGTGCGCTTTGGATGAAATCGTGCCAAAGTTGGGAGATGATCATGCCCGGACGCGACGAGTCGCTGAAGCCATCGATCAACTGGGGAGTCCCATTTTCAAGGTTGATTTGGCTAACCTACACACCAATATCCTGATGGTGCAGATCTTGAGTAAGAAAATATGTTCGAGTGAGCTGGCGCGCCGGCTGGCTATTGTCGCTCCCGGTGAGATTGAAGCGGGGGTAGTCGACTCGGAAGGTAAGGGCATCGCCGTGAAGCTGAGCGCTCGTGATTGGACGTTTGCACGTATCGTTGTCTACACCAACATCACCGACGAGGAAGTCGAGCTGGCCATCAAGAAGATTCGTTACGTTTTCGTTGAGTATGAGAAAGATTTATAAAAGAAAATCCTTAGACATTGTTGCAATTGGATCTGAATAATTGAAATAGTTGAATAAACTTGACTCAACATCCAATGCTAACAGAATATCTGGCTGAAACGCTTGAGAGTAGCTCAACATTGAAGTGGTCTTTAAGTTTTGATTTTATTTTTTTAAAGTAATGCGTACGAGGAGATGGTTTTAAAGTGGTGGTTCAGCATGTGCTGAGAATACTATTTTATTGGAATTTAAAAATTTATTTCTCAGTGGTTTACAAAACGATAAACCAATCCGTGTGAGCACATTGAAACTTTTTTTTAAATTGGAAACAATGCATAATTAGATCAGTTTTTAAGCCAAATTATCGCAAAAACGTATCATATTTTATATCAACTTTACAACAAATTGGAAACGTTTTTATCACAACCGTTTTTTTGAATCAGTTTTTCCCAGACGACACTGCAGTTTCATTACTGCAGTTTTTTATGACCGGTGATGGGCCCGGTGTGCTTTCAAGATTCTGGTTCTCTCTTTCTGCATCTCTCTCCCCCAAAAACGATGCCCTATCCCCGCCAGCGGTTGCTGTGGACTTTTGTTCGCGCTCTTTCATCTCGCTTATTCGCTTTCGCTCGCGTGGTCGCTCTCTGGCGCACAATGAAGGCCGGGTGAGCCGTGCTCGAAACTGCTCGAATAGTTTGACAGCCCTTGAAAAGCTCTTTGACAGCTTTTTGACACCCTTTTGACAGATTGTTGTTGTTGATGGTTGAAAAAATGCGTGTTTTTGTTGTTCGTGTGTGTGTGTGCGCTGGGAAAACAGATAAATTTATTTAAGTGATACACACGTGGCAATTTGATGCAATAACAGATAAATTTAAGTGATATCCTATGGTGTAAGTGTGCTAGCGGCGTGCTGTGTATCGTTACAATCAATTTGCCGTAGAAGAATTGCGTTCGTCGATTGCGGTTGTTTTACTTCGCTTGAATCGTTGGAAGGTGAGTGAAATAGTATTTTAATGATTCTATAAGCCATGTATAAACTTTACTTTTATGAATTTTGGTGCACAAACAATATCCTGAGCTTGCATCGAAGGCGTCCCGTTTTCGCCGGCAAACCATTGTGACTGTTGTCAACAAGGGCACGACCCTTCCGTGGATTGCGGCATCAGTGGTTCGTACAGCCGGGGGAGAAATCTTCAAAAAGAGAAAACATCAACGTCGTCGACGAAAATAAGGTCGAATGAATTATAGTTTTATAGTTACACTGTGGATAAACAGGCTCCAGTTAGCTTAAAAACAATCAAACTGAGAGAACTGCATATTTTCTAAAAAAAAGGGAACAGTTTTTTTTATCCACTCCACCATCGACTTTTTCGTACGCAATTAAAAAAGGTGTTGCTTTTCGAATACGTATAGCAGATTGAATAATCAGTTAGCGTCAATTATGATGGTGATAGCTATTTCGCACTCAAATAAGGTAGTTTAATCACTTCGTTCTAGCGTCTGTCGAGATGGAACGAGATTGTATACGGCTGCGCTTGACTAGCACGCCAAATTGCCAGCTTCTTCCCATTGCCCTCGCCCGCGTTTGCCTCCACCGGTCGGTGATCATGAGTACGGCCCATCAACAACACCTTCCACATCACCCACCCCGGCACGGTCTCGAATTGCAATTGTTTACATAGCAAACGCCGAAAGCTGCGCATTCGCACCGGCGCAGAAGGAGAGCATCGGACGGGCGGGCGATTATGTGCATGGGCTTCAGCATCACGCCACCGCGAAAGTCGCTGGCGATGGCGTATCAGTGAGCTGGCACGCGTCGTCCGTTTGCGACCGGACCGGCAAAAGGGACAATTGACCGCGTTCGGCTGTGTGATCGAGCCTTCGGCTCGTTCGGGGGTGCCCCCTCCCCCGTTCCGTGTACGTCGGTCGACGGGGTGGCGATAGGTTGAGTGTATCATCCCATTTACGTCACGAATCTGTGCGCGGCCGACAGCGGGCAACCTTATCTGTCCGCTGTCCGGAGGTCAATCGGCTGTGGATGGAGTGGTGAGGCAATTTTGCATGTCCAGAGGGTTGATATTATTTGGCCGGCTCAGTTGGGCTTTATTTTTAGCGAGGCGCTCATTGGGAATGCTTAACGCACCCACGCGCTTATCCAGACTACCGCCGGTCGACGCTTATCTTTTCCGGCACCGCAATGATGAGGGTTTCACGATGACATCCGCCAACCCCCGCGAGCCCTGACATATTGAACTTCCGTTGCCAATGCGAAAGGGCAAACTGAACTTTGATCGACGGACTGGCGTGCCGCGCTGTGTGATGGCGATAAGCCCCACACCGTTTGCAGGCCGTTTGCGTACACGGTTTTGGGATTTGCAGGATTTGCAGGGTGAATTAAGCAGAATCGGTTGCACACGTCCTTTCGTTGGAATCGCTGTTGCTGCTCAGCGTAGGTACCATTATCTTCGGATTTTTATTTGGCTCGTTTGAAATGATCCATATCGGCGATGTTCGGTGTATTTTGTTTGCATGGCTTAATCGTTCTTCTTGTATGACGTTGTATTTTTCTTGATAGGGGGTTGTGGTTATTTTTCGCAAAAACGGACGAGATTCGTTATCATTTATCAAACTGTCCGCTCCAACATCGGTCTCTTCGCGTTGCCCTGATCAAGGCCCTTCGACCTTGACACTTGCGCGGGAACGCTATCAATTTGGCTGATAATTGAGCATGTTTAGCAGCGGATTTGTCGGTGAGTTGCGTTTATCTTCGCATCGACGCAACGTATCGCTAAATGGCCGCCGTGTGCCGCCTCCGTACACACTGCGGGTCATTAGCCTACTCGGGAGCTTATTGAACGACGAGAAAACAAAACCCCAACAGTATTGTGTTGGAATAATTTCGTTGACTTTGGACTTTGATTAGATGATGACTTATTTTCCCAGCTTTATCGGAATCGATTCCCAGGAAACCAGGGTGCAAAAGTCGACTGCTGTGGAAGTGGTTCGTGCCTCAAGTGTCGTCGATTGTTAATCCAGTTGATGTACAAAGTTCATGTTATTTAGATTGGATGTATAAAAATAAACGATCGTATTACTGCTTGGTTATTTACGTGTCGTCCTGCACTCTGCAGCACCTGTTATCACCACTCGACTGTTACTGTATTTTGAAGTGCGCAAACGTGAGACGATAATGATTGGAGAACTGTTTGATTTTCTCTTCATCGTGGTATGTAAAATGGTTTAGTAGGTGTTTCAAGTGTGTACTTCTTCTATCGTTGATTATTGAGCTTTACTGTGTTTACAGTTGAAGCAAGCGTTTAATAATATCATAAATGAAGTAGCACTGAACTTTTTTTTAACTGAGATGACTTTTAAAGTGACATGCCGATTGAGATTAGTTCAGACTGTTTAGAAACTGCGGTTTTATTGTTATGGGTTCAAGGTGCCATGACCTACTGCCGCCATTATCAGCGATAATGTGTTCTGTATTCAGTTAGTCGAGAAGTATTATACGCAGTTACCGCGCGATCGCAATACAATTCCGTCGAATACGCATTCTTTAGTATATTTAGCTCCCAACATTCCGTCGGATTTAATGAATCAATAGTCTGACCTTATTAAATGTTCTTTTCTGGGGTTTGTTTTCGTTTTTTTCCAGGGCTATCGATATGGTGGACATCATATCGAACCGCGTACAGGAGGCATATGGATCCTTCCGTATGCCCAACATGTTCGGCACGGACACGGAACAGAACGGTGGCTTTTCCAGCTACTCGAATCTACTTAAGCGCTTCGGTGAGACCGCTAGAAGGCAACGAGAGTTGAATGTGGATAACGAACGCCAGGTATGTCGATGAATAATGCAGAACAAGAACACACGTACTGATACCATCAGAGTGACTAATGTGTCGACATCAATCTCTGTGTTCTTTCGTATACTTTCGTATTGAGTTTGTAAATAACTCTACTTTTCTTTTCATTTGCACTCCTATCAAACCTTCCGATGGTGAAAGGTGCGAAACAAAAAATACGCTTTTTCTAATGTTTTGCTTTTTTTTATTTAAAAACTATGTTTTTTTTATTTCAAAATTTCCATCTTCCGTTGCAACCTATATCTGCTGTAAAAACAAAAACTCTATCAACGCATATTCACCAACAATGAAAAACAATTTGCACACATCACACCCCTACACAAAAACACATTGCTCTACGATTCGTCTTCTGGACAACAACATGTACAACCCGACCGATCCTGCGATCCCGAACCTCCGGTGCACCGTGTGGCTTGGTGAAATGTGTATATTAAACGTGGATTTGTACATTGGATGTTTGTGGTTGGCCAAAACCGTACTGGTGCAAACGGCAGATGCGACAGCAAAGTCTCTTCCACATAAAGGAAATGCCGATACCGCACGTGCAACCGGAATTGAAACCGATTCCTGGCATGGCATGTCCGTACTGCTCGCCGACAGAAAGCGTAAGTTTGCAAGTGTAAAGATCATCCGTTCATTAGCCTCTTTCACGCTGGAATCTACCTCGGCTTCCGTCTGTTCATTTGCGTTAAGCACAATTATTAGATGAGTTTGTACTGGTGGTGTGTGACTAACTGGCCAAGGTGGGACCCTTTAGTGGATGTAACTACGTGTTTTCGTGTATTTTATTTTTGTATGTATCTAACACAACTTTACGCAAGAGTCTAACACAAATTTACGCAACTGATATATTTTATAGGATTAACTATAGCATCATTTAATAATATTTATCAAATACGATAACTTTCACTTTAGTGAAGTATATTCAATCATTCGGACGGCGTGCTCATGTTGATTGCATATCTAAAATTAGTCATTTTAATAGGAACGCATCTGGTTCCGAATAAAGAATATTCCTTTTGTTTTCAAAATTTGAGGTATTGCGATTCTCATACCAAAGTCCCGATGTATTCTGTCCTAAAATTAAATTTACAATATTATGGCAAAATCCATACGTCGAACTCCGAATGCTCTGTTTATATAGGGTAAATAAATGAAACCAGTGAACAGGATTGTAAACCGTACATCGCGACATCGAATGCATATATACCTTACATGTTTCAAGATTGAATTGCCCCTGACTTGCTCGAATAGTATCACTTTGCGATTTGCACTGCTAACGAAAACATGAATGAACAGCGACGTAAATATGTAAGCATAACAGCGGTCCATCTTCGTTAGTCTCATTCGTGTGCTTGAGACATTTACGTTGCGTGCTGGTTCGTATAAATTTGCATGTTTATCTTGCACGAGCCGGCTCTCTCACTCTCCTTATATCGTTTTTGATCTCGTGTCTCTCGGGCGCAATCTCACCGTTTCGGCGATCGCCTTGATGGCGATGATAACATCCAAGCAGGCAGCGGAGAGTTCCTGAGCAGCATTTTTCACCCCACGGGAACGTTTGCGCCGTGTCAGTCTACGCGCTGCTCACGATTGTCACGGGTTGAGGTTCTATTTTTACCTTTCCCGAAGCATGGGAGTGTAGCCGCAGGTTGTCATATTTATTCCACCGTAGTTCATAACACAACTATAACCGGAACAGACGCACGTCGTTCCTCTTGCGAGAGCGCTGGATTGATCAGCTGGGTAGCACAGTTTGTGCAGTGAATGAGTCGCAACTGATCGGAAATCGTGCAATAGCGTGTTGTTGAAGTGCAAAGGAACAGAGCGAGAATGCACGATGTGGGCGTCGGGAGGCTGGACTTCTAGGTGGTCGTTATCTAACTCGTCTGGAATGGATGCGCGTGCCGCTGACGGATACCAGCATCGCATCTATCAGCTCGATCACGTTTGGGTGCGCAAGGGTGCTATCATCATGCTGCTCATTGCTAACCGGTTACATGAGCTCCGTATCTAATCTGTGAACGTTGGTGTTTTCTTTTATTCCCGTGTTACTCACCACCGACGAATTCACTTGACCAGCGTCCCCAGCTCGGTGCGGACGACCGTCGGCGTCACGCGATCGACATTCTGCGTGTTACTACGCACGCCGGTCAGCAGTATGCTCGCGCCAACAATCCGGGATCCTTCGACTGGGGCGTCTGGTGTCCGCATCTGGCCCAGGCCACGCGCGTCCGTCACTTTCCGTACCCGCAGGTCGCCGGGGCCGTTGTGCCTGACGAACGCGTCCAGGAGGCACTGGATACGGCCGCCAAAGAGTCAATTAACGACAAGCGGGCGGAGCTGGGTCTTGCGGAGAACGATGAGAGCTTCGACGAGGACGGTTACTACAGCCAAATGCTTCGCAGCCACGAAAAGCGAGCGGAAAAGGTAAGTGGCTTGTGGAGCAGTCCCTACTCGATGGCAGAAGAAGTAACGAATCGCTAATGCACCAATCAAAAACTCTTACTAGATCCTGGTCGGTATGCGCTCGAAGATCTCGAACCTCGTGCTGCGCATTACCTCGTGGGTGCTGTATAAGTTGCTACCGTGCTTCATGTCCGGCGTAGCCGCCCATCCGGCACAGGTGGACATGATAAAGCGCGCCATCGAGAAGCACCCGGACGTGCCGCTTATCTTTCTGCCACTTCACCGCAGTCACCTGGACTACATTATGGTTAGCTTCATTCTGTTGAACAACGACATCAAGTGCCCGCTGGTGGCCGGCGGAGACAATCTGCGCATTCCCGTGTTCGGTAGCATTCTGCGGTACGATGGGGCGTTCTTCATCAAGCGCAAGATCGATCCGCTGACGGGGAAGAAGGATCACGTGTATCGGGCAATCTTGCACACCTATCTGCAGAAGTGTCTGACCGCCGGGCACAATGTTGAGTTCTTCATCGAGGGTGGTCGTACGCGAACGGGCAAACCGTGCATGCCGAAGGTAGGTGTCCTATCTGTTACACCACTGTTTGTTGTAGATCACTATCATTTGCTATACGTTTATGTATTTCTTCGTACTCATTTTGTTACATTGTTAGTTGAATAGGGAGAACGATTTGGATGGAGGATTAATAATCAAAATTTAAAAAATAACCTGACACTGCAAAGTTTCTAAATAAGCGAACGAAGCACTAAAAAATAACCGGACCGATTTTAATAAAATGTAGGCACTAAACCTCTCTAGACATGGGGCCCGTATCGGCCAAAGCTATTGCTCAAGTTTCTTGTCAATACGTTTTGCCAGTGATTTTGTTTTGATATGAATGCTGAAAATACTTTTCAAAATAGTTATTGCTCAAGTTTCCTAAAGGTTCATTTGTCCAAGTCACAAATTACGCAAAATCTTAAGGCGTGGAATTTCTAAACCCAATCTTCGAACTTGGTCAAATCTATCAGCCAACATAAACTCTTTTTGTTACAATCCAGAGCTTTTACGATTTATGACCCGGAATATCTTGTTTCCAAGATATGCTCATTTGACCAAATCATCGATACGATTTTTCATTTTATGTTTTTTTCCTTCCAGAGCGGTATTCTATCAGTGATTGTAGACGCGTTCAACGACAAAAGCATCTCCGACGCACTGCTGGTACCAGTATCGATCAACTACGAGAAGCTGGTCGATGGAAACTTTGTGCGCGAGCAGCTGGGCCAGAAGAAAATTCCGGAAAGTTTTGCGTCGGCCGCCTCGGCCATCATGAAGGTGCTGAAGGCACGATACGGACTGATGAGGATCGATTTCAACGAACCGTTCTCGCTAAGCGAGCTGGTAAAGTCACTGCGCAAGTCCGACACGGCACACAACTACACACCAGAAATGCGGTAAGTGGATTAAATTCACAATCACATTTAGTGGCTCCGATTACTTAGTATTGTTTTCGATGTAACGTGTGTGCGTGTGTTTTGTGTGCTCTTGTAGGCGACTGCAGCACAAACCGTCATCGTCTTCACTATTCGGCACGGACGTAGTGCAGGAGGAGCAGGACCAACGGCAGCTGATCGACAACATCGCACGTCACGTAGTGTACGATAGTGCCCGTGCCGGCTCCTCCGAGGACGTTCTACGCTACGCAACCGATTTGCTCGGCCCTGGCCTCGTGACAAAGGAGCAGCGTAACGGGCAGTTGTTTATCAAACCGGTCATAATGATTCCGAACGTGATCGAGCTGTCGTACTACTCAAATTGCCTGCTGCCACACTTCGCGCTAGATTCGATCGTGGTGACGTGTGCCGCTCTACTGAAGCATGCAGCGGAACGCAAAACCAGCACCGATCGGCACGACCACGTGAACGAGGTGACGATCGGACGGCGGGCACTGTTGCAGATGTGCATGGAGTTCGCCGAGCTGCTCATGTACGAGTTTATCCTGTGCAAACCGTGCCAGAAGCTGGAAACGGTCATCGAGAACACCCTGCAGGATCTGTGCATCCGAGAGATACTGTCCCAGCCCGAACCAGAGTACACCGAGGAGCAGACCATGGCCCGAAGGCTGGCGTACAATTTGGAGCGCGACGGTTTGGACGTTGACGACGAGGACGACGAGCTGGAAGATTACTTTGACGATCGACAAAATGCGACACTGGGCGGTGGATTCGATGACGACCACACACGGATACACTTCCCGGCGGAAAAGCACTGCGACCGGCTCGTGCTCCAATCGGTGCTGGCGCCGTTCACACACACATACTCAGCAGTGGCCTCGTCGCTGCACCAGCTGCTAGATGGTAATTCCATTGTGGAGTCGGAATTTATTCGACTGTGCATCAAAGAAATTAGCACTCGCGTTGAGATAGGAGACTGCAAATACGGTGCGTATGGATGACGACAGATACTGTTGCAAATTATTTCGTGCCGTTGCTAATCATTCTTCATTCATCTTCCAGGTGAGAGCATATCTACCGACACGGTACGCAACTGCCTGAAAGTGTTCCAGAAGCGATCGTTCATCGAGATCACGAACAACAACGGTGTGCGATTGGTAACGCTACAGCCGCCCTTCGATACGATGTCGGAGGTGCAGAACATAGTACAACAGGTGCATATTTTTGTGCCAGTCTAGCGAAGGTGTACAGCAGCGTAACGTTCCCTTTAAAAACCGATACCAAACCAATCCAATCGGTGGCCGATTGTAGCATATCGGGTACTGCTAAGTCTAAGACAAACTGCACAAAAAGAAAACGAGGATAAAGAAACGATGCGTAAGGATTGTGATTTGTTTTTGTGAAACCTCAGAAGACTGTTGGCACTCCTCCGATCTATTGTTTTGTTGTTCTTCTAAAGGCACAACAGAAAATTAAAACCTTCAACGACGGAGCTGATTGAACAATATGACGTTTGTCGTACGTTTAATAATGTTGTTAGTTGGAGGAACACAATGAACTGTTGTCTTTGTTGTTGTCTTTGTTTTTTTTTAGTTTAGGAACATACTTTGTAATTGCTCAAACAACCGTTGCACGGACAGGTACATATACATATATTTCCCAGTGAGTATGCTCGCTCCTTGCTTCTCGTGCACTACTGTATTAGAGAAACAAACAGGAAGAAAGCAACAGCGAATACAATCGTCAATCAGGTTCGGTGTGTGTGCTCAATATTGTGCTCAGATTCAGATTCAAAATAGGTGGAAGAGGAAGTAGAACAGCGAATGGGAACACCGATGCGGGTCTTGCCGGGAGTTGTTTGTTGAATCGGAGTACGTACCGGGCATGGTAGATCGCCAAAATGACTAGAATTTACATGAGATGAACTTTGTGAAATAAATAAGATGAAAAATCTAGTTTTTGAATAATTAGTTAGTTTTAGACGCTTACAAGATGACCATCCAACTGGGTTATGTGCGGGTGTGTGCAATATTTGACATGTTACGCTATCAATGTAAAATGCGAAAGTGTGGATGAAAGTTGATAATTTTTCACGAATGCTAATTTTCTCTACTATCATTGATTAACGATTCGATTATACCGATTATACATGGTCAAAGAAATTTGATATCAAATTAAATTGTCGCAATAGGAACTGATACTGAAGTAAGCTAGATATACAAACATAGAGAAATTGTTGCTTTACTACAAACTATGCATGGGCAATTACTAGATTAATAGCTAATCATGAAGACATAATACAGTTTATCGGCTCATTTAAAGGACGAAATCGAACGGAACATACAGTTCAACCACTTGAATCACCTGACGAGATCGCGCATGCTCGATACGCTTCACGATGAGTTCGACAAGAAAAATCACACTGGACAATAACAACATCGCAAAGTAGAAGATAAACAGTGGCATCAGATGTTCCATATTGAACACGATATAGTTATACTCCGTCGAGTGTTCCTTGGTGCGCCGAATCTTCATCAGCTGCACGACCGTCTCGAGCTGATGCATAAACCGATCGTTCATGCCCACCTCAACGCAGTGCAGTACGATTACGTTGAACGTGCCGACGAACGGTGACGTCTTCGGTACGGCCATCGATTTGTAAAACTCGTATATCGGCTTCTGAATCGGCCAGATACCGTCCGGCTTGCCCGGAATCCACTTGTAGTTGCCGGCCAACACGAGCGGAACGTACACATCCGCCAGGAGCAGTGCCGAATTGCGGTGGATTATGATCTGCTCGATAGAATCGCGCAACGAGGAAGTGTTCTTCGTCGACAGCCGACTCGAGAGGGCTCTGTAGACGGGACTCTGGATGTGTGGCCCTTCGTGGCGCACAATGTGCTCGTGATAGTGGGACACCTTCAGCTCGAGCTTAGTCTCGATCAGTTCCTCCAGGCTGTTGATGTTGTTGACCTGCTGGTTGCTCGGATGCAGGTAGCGTATGGTGACACCCTGCCAGATCGGGTACGACACGATGTTGTACACCAGCAGCCCGACGATGATCCACCGTTTTCGTACCGCCCGGGGCAACTTTACCGACACGTTGTAGATGATGCCCACGAGGTTGAGCACTTTGGTACCGAACGTGTCGTGGTGCGGATCTCTAGGCACATCGAGCCGGTAGGCGACGTACTCGAGCAGAAAGATGAGCATCGGGACGCCGAACGAGAGCAAGACGTTCGTCAGCATGTACGCCACGCTGAACGGGTTGATGAAGACGAGCGTTTTGTCTCGGTTGTGAAAGAAATTGCTCGGGGTAATGAAGACAAGCTTCTCCGTCGAGATGTAGTGCAGGTAGAGCAGATTCTTCGTGTCGTAGTTGTGGATGATGCGCGAGTTTGCGGCCAGATCGATCAGATTGTTCTCGATGAGCCCGAGCGTTCCGACCGGCGTTCCGTTCTGGTGGATGTAGCCGATAGACAGTTCCAGCTCGTTTTTGTGCAGGATCATGCTGAAGTTCATGATCTTTTGCATGATGGACAAAATCTCCTGATCGATGTCGGAGAAGCTGACCGTGCCGAGAATGCAGTCGTACGCCGAGGTGGAACCGTTGCTGACGTGCATGGCAATATTCAGGGGATAGCCGTTCAAGTTGTACACCCGGTCATCGATAAACCGATTGAGGTCTCGATTGTATGACTCCAGCTCGTCCACATCCGTCAGCAGTTGACAGTGTAAATCGGAGCGATACGTTGGCAGTGGTTTCAGCATCGACGATAGCTCCTTTCGAAACGGATTGAACACGCAACTCTCGATTGTATCGTTACCATGGTGATTCAGTACGATAATCTGCAGCAGACGATACGTGTACCACGCTGTGTGGAACAGTTCTGCCAGCTGTTCGTCATCCATTTCCTGCGTTATAAGCAACGTCTTGGCCCGCGGATTGTACTGTGACAGATAGGGTAGAAGTTCCGCCAAGAGCTCCTCGATATGGCCAGACCCAACGAAACACTCGTTCGTCCGATAATCCACTTCTCGGGTGTTCTGTTCGAACGACTGATGCACGAACAGCTGGAACCTGCCGGATAAGTTCGAAACACGTGATCATGCTATCAGTACAAAAAGGGGCAGAGTTTGCAGCGGCTGCAGTTGCCTACCGGTGCAGCGTGAATGCATTCAATGGTACCGGATTTGATAGACAGTATGGCGACACGATCGGTATTTCGGAGCTCGACTCTATCACCGTCACCGTGTATTGATCCGTGAGATAGTTCTCGAGGATCTGCGTTTCCATCGATACGGAGCTGGAGTGGCAGTCGGTGTGTCGCAAGGCGTCGAGTGACGCCTCCACCTTCGGGACACTAAAGCACTGTAGCACTAACAGCGACAGGAAACAGGAGCTGCTTTTCTTCATTATGAACGCGACACGTCGTTTGTGCCGTTGCGCGTGTTTTTATAGTGAGATTTGTGTAAATAAGAGGCGGCAAGTGTAATTAATCGTTGTTTATTAGTTATGCAGATCGTTCGATAATGCTGTGATTGATTATTTGATACGCATGGTATTGGAACGGAAGCCATTTATCATTTCCAATTCTTTTGGTCAACAAGTCTCAGGACAGGTTATGATCCAGTCCATTTCTGTATTTCTAGACACCGGCAGTAGTTTTTGGTAGTAACTATTTTTCGCAATGCTTTCGCAATCGAACAAGTGAGTTCTTTGTAAGAGAATCTATCCAGGGATTCGCATCATCGCCAGTTCAGAAGTGCAATATCCCTTCATCCTCGCTGTAGAAAGGTCACCGTTGTGTTGGCGGTACTAATTGCCTACGACGCGAGAAGAAACACACATTCGTTGTCGCCAAAGCCCATCAACCGGCCGGCCGGTGGCATCCGTGCCGTGTATGGATGCTTCACGTCTCAAGTTCAACTTTTTAGCGTGCGGTTCCGGTTTGGCGGGCGACCTGCGCCTGTTGCGTTTCGCGATCCGGTAGAACCAGTTCCACGACCAGCATGCGGCAACGACAAAGTGTAAACATCGGGCTATGAAATGGGCGTGCAGCTATCGTCTCTCGGACGCCAGCGGAGGGTGCTGTTCGGAAAATCCAAAACTCCACTCCACCCGGTCAGAACATCGCGCAGTGTCAGCACGGGTGGGCAAACAAAAAATTAAACGAAAGGAAACCGATCCGGTTGAACTCCGTCCGTCGCTGGACATTTCGGGCGCCGCGCGGGAGGGTAGGAATGTGGTTCATCTTGAAATTCGATCTTCTTCTTTTCTAGCCTTCGACGTGCGTGTAAGCGGGAGAGCGATTGTACAGTGGACATCTGCGCGCAATCATTGACGAGGAGCGATAATCCGCACCGTGTTCTTGAAGGTTACAGTCTGTGAGCGTTGTCCTCGGTTTCGCTTCGTCGGCCGGCGTTAGTCGCGGCGTCGTTGTCGAGCTGCGAGCAGCTCAGCTAGGGACAAGTACGGATTTCAAGCCGCCCACGATGGCGGTCAGAGTTTCGAGCCGGTTGGTGCAAGTGGTGGTTGTCCTGGGCAGTTTGGGCGCATTTGTCGGTGCAGGCTGTGAGCGGACGTGCCAGACGCGCGCGGCCAAACCACAGCAGGGACACTGCGTCCCGGTGGCCAAATGTCCGGCCATCAAGCAGCATCTTCTGCGGCTCCAGTTCCGGTCGGCTGCGGTGTACGAGTCTTTCTTGCACGAGCGTGCCTGCAGCTACGGCAAGGACGGGGTGAGTATGATCGAGTCGTGCATCGTTGGCAGCGTTGTTGTCCGTGCACTAAACTTCAGGCGTGCCCTCCTAGACGCTGCACGTGTGCTGCACGCAGAAAGTAACGTCCAACGGTGGCCGCACGGAGCTGGCGACAAATGAGGCACACGAATGTCCCGCCGATTGTGTCCCGATCGAGGACTGTCCGGCGGTTTACGGGCGCAGTATGGTGCTGCAGAAACGGTACGACCGCCGTCTGCACAGGCTGTTGCGCGACAATTTCTGCTACGAAGAGTCCGGCCGGCTGTTCGTGTGCTGCGATCCGGAGCGTTACCCGAGCTCGATCACGGCCGGCACTCGGCAGCTGGCGAAGCGTGTCAGCTGGCAGAACTGTGTGACACCGTTCGGAGATAGTGGGAAGTGCGTTCCGCCCCCGCGCTGCGCCATGGTCGACGATCCGGAGACGATCGCGTCCGAGCTGGAAGCGTTCATGATCGGGTGCGATCCGGTGGCCAACCAGTCGCAGCTCTGCTGCACCGAGCCGCTGCTCATTTTCGACCAGGAAGCGGGCAGAGAGTGCGAAACGCTCGGTGGGCTGCCGGGCATGTGCACGGAATCGGAACGTTGTCTGGATTTTATCGAATCGGAGGAGCAGGACGTGTATGTGCGACAGAACTGGTGCTACACGAGCCTGCAGCAGGTGGATTACTTATGCTGCGCACAGAACCGGATCAAGGATGGTAAGCGCTCTGTTGATTGCACTCAAAACGAAGACGAAGACCACGGTGGGGTGAGAGAGAGTCGAACCTAGCAGTGAGTGACCTCTCGAGTGACATCGCGCCTTATCAACATTAACGGGCACCAGCTGTTCACCAGCCCGCTGAGAGAGAGAACGTTCAGTTCAGTTACAATTGTTTTTGTGTGTGTTTTTTTTTAAATCGAATTCAGCGCCCCAGCTTGAGTTTGGAATTCGTGCCGGAGAGGATCCACCCGCCTGCCTAACGCCAATCAATCGATCCGGGTTTTGTGTTCCCTTGGCGCAGTGTGCACCGGTGGCGAGGCTGTTGCGTCAAATATCTACACGCGGAACACCGGCAACACCGGACGAGGCACGCTTACTGAGATCGTCGCTCTGCACCACGCCGGAGGGGGTAAGTTTATGCTCATAGACGCGTGAATACGGTGTGATTCACAGCTGACAGTTGAGTAGCCTCATAAACGTTTCATTTATTCCACATTAACTGCCTGTTAAGCCACTGAAGCAAACGCGTTGCCCTTGTAAGATCGACGAGATAAGAAGAATTAAAAGTTAATGTTTTTTTTTGCAAAGTTACTTCCTTGTGAACGTAAATGAACGCTCTCATCACAGGGATGATACATCTATAGAGTGTGACTTGGCAGTCTAGGTGATCATTTTCACTTAAAACCATGAAAGTTACTTTCAGTATTAAAATGGCAAAAAATGTTGAAAATTGATATTAAAATATACCCTTTGATAAAGAATTATAACAATGTAGCATAGAAAGCATAAGCAGATATTATCATCCGTTCCAATGCATGAAAACCTCAGTTGGGTTTCGAAATGTGTGTTTGGTTTGAAGATGTTGATGAAATTCACGTCTTGTCGGTTATATGTTCATTTTATATAATTGAGTTAGTTTGTTTTGTGATCAAAAGGATGTTTGATTATATTTTTTTCATTTTGTACTGAATATTTGTGATATTTTGTTACATATTGGATACTAAATCATAATAATCCACAATAGGAATGATTACAATAGGTATGAATGAATGACATACGTTTGCGCAAAAGGAACCTATGTTACAAATCACGATAAAATGGAAAGATAACTGCATAGTGTATTTGAGCAAAGTATAAACATGGGCAGATATACAGCGGATGCTAGAGTAAAAGAGCTATGAGAGGAATTGGAATAACGTCGGAACCAAACAAGGATATTCAGGATCTATAGAAGGGAGATACATGCACTGTGCAAGAGAGGCACTATAATTACTGTGAAACATTTAAACATTTGGTTGTTTTCCCTAGGCTACGGGATACCATGTCTGCTGTGATGCAACAGCCGTTCAAACTACGACAACGCCCGCACCTACCTCGGCGGCACCAACAACGGCCGCACCGGCAACAGCCAATCTGGCGAATCATCCCAACATGCGTCTGTTCGACCGCACGAACTGCGGCTCACCAGGCACGAACAACAAGATCGCCTTCGGTCAGCAGGCACGCCTGTTCCAGTATCCCTGGATGGCAATGATCGTTTACGCGTCCACCACGACTGGTACGGAAAGCTCCGAGTGCGCCGGCACCATCATAAACGTCCGGTACATCTTGACGGCGGCCCACTGTATCGATGGTCAGATGGAGCGAATGTAAGTGATCGACCGAGGCTCTCATCACAGGGATGATACATCTATAGAGTGTGACTTGGCAGTCTAGGTGATCATTTTCACTTAAAACCATGAAAGTTATTTTCAGTGTTAAAATGGCAAAAAAATGTTGGTAAATAGGTATTAAAATATACCCTTTGATAAAGAATTATAACAATGTAGCATAGAAAGCATAAGCAGATATTATCATCCGTTCCAATGCTCCATCATAAACGTCCGGTACATCTTGACGGCGGCCCACTGTATCGATGGTCAGATGGAGCGAATGTAAGTGATCGACCGAGTGTACCGTGTGATGAAAAACGCTACAACAACACGCTTCCCATGTTACAGGCGGTACGTCCGAATTGGAGAGTACGACACGCGCACGGACCCGGACTGTGAGGAAGACACCTGCGCGGCACCGATCCAACGGTACGGCGTGGTGGATGGTATCTTCCATCCGAACTTCACTCGCGTCGTGCGTTCCGGCTATGACATCGGACTGCTGCGGCTGAACCAATCAATCGACTTCAGTTCGGGTGACGTTTCACCGGTCTGTCTTCCGTTCACCAGCGGGCTGCTCAGTTTCGATCCCACGCTGTACTGGATCACCGGCTGGGGACTGACGGAGCGGTTGGAGGTTAGCCCGGTGCTGTTGCAGGCCCGCATTCCCCCGGTGTCGTGCAGTTTGAGCAGCTATGCTATCTGTGCCGGGTTTGGCAATGCCACGCTGCACTGCGAAGGTGATTCCGGAGGTCCGATGAAAGCGCAAGTACCGGAGTACAACTTCCGGTTCGTGCAGTACGG
>KZ071572.1:140428-150943 GCA_002091845.1 Anopheles cracens | reverse complement strand
AAAAGGTTCTATTATCATGATCTACATTTTGGAAGTTTGATTCTGAACACTTAACAAAAATTTGAAATGTTTTAGGTATTGCTTTCATCGTGTTTTTTGTACCGGCTTTATTTAAAATCGCCTCTTCGATCATTTCCTTATCATCTTTAAACAGATAGTTATAGCTTTGTACTAATGATAATAGCCAAATACCACTACTTGTAGATAATTTAGACAATGTGACACTAATTACATTATGGCATTACGTTATAGAAACAAGGATATTATTGTTGAGGGCAGACTTTTGTTTCTCGTCGTGTGACAGCGGATGTTGTCAACGATAGACGTTCTCGGGACTCTGTCACAATCAGTGCCAACGACGACAACACTACGAGAGAGATAGCGCTCTCTCCCTACAGTGTGCGTAATCTATATATCTATGATAATGAGGTATTTGTTTTATCATATGTTTGTTATGCGCGCAGCGTGTTTTATTGTGAACATGACAGTTCATAAAAAAATATAAACAAAGTAAAAACAGAACAACACGCAAGGCTGTACAACTGTATCATTCTACTGTGTATCATGCTAGCTAGCTAAACAAATCAAAGCTATTGGAGTAAACTACATAAAGAAACATCAGTTTTCGAGTCGATCAGAGTGTCGGAATGATATTGCATCCTGTCGTCTGGTTTTATGTTTAATCACGATATGCTATCAGGAAACGTATCACAAGTAGATTAATGTTACTTCGATTTTGATCTAAATTAGAGACGTGGCACATATGATATACAAAAAAAGGCAAAACTGACTTCATTCACTTCGGATTCTAAAAACAAATGACACATCTTTCAAACTACATCGGATTTGTAACCTTCCGTACGTGACCATTAGTGTTAATTTTGTTGGCACAATTAAAATCAGGAAAAGGGGTACGCAGGAAATACTTGTGTGTTCGCAAGAGGTTTCGGTTTATTTAGAACAGCTTGAGTTTTGACAGTGTCGTTGAAGAGGAAGAAGACAGGAAAGAATGACATAAGCTGTCATTTGGCTTCGTTGCGCACAGGGTGATCCTGTGCCCAACAAATGTTGGGTTTCGTTGACTTAAACATGGTACCTTTTACCTCTATCTTCCTTGCCACAAACAGTTTCTCCCTCAAGCGGGGCGTGTTGGACAACCCTGCCCACTTCTCCAGTCGAAGCGCACGCCCGCTACGTGAGTTACGGCACCCCCCAATCCACCAATATCGCCTACCGCTGCCGTAAGCCGCTACGGCGGAGGGGTGAAATTCAGAGAAGTTCAATGTGTTCTAGGTGTTTTATGATAAGGGAGCGCTCGCGATAAGGATCGGCGGCAGTGCGAACGAGCGCAACCGAACGCTGCCGATCTCGGCAGGACGGAACGGGACGGCGGCAACAGCGCGAATGGCTCCAGTTAGCGGTAGCATCCTCCACCCAGCCCAACCAGGAACGGGGTGCGAGTGTCATTCTCTTTCGCGGAGATTCCAGCCCCGGTACCGTCGCTCCCTCCGCCCCGGCCCTCCGTTCGATCGGCGACGCGCGACTTCGGTGGTTCTGGCGTTCCTTCCCTTCACGCGGAAAGGGCAATCTCGGGCAGGCCTCATCCTATGCGGACGCGCTACGCAGTGTACAAGTGTTTGTTAGCCACTACGGGGAGAGATATTTTTATCTCTGCCTGATAACTTCACCCATGTGTGCTTACTTGCGCAGTCATTCTAAACTTATCTATTAAGCATTGGAAGGAGATTCTGTTTCCGGTTATTGTTAGTGACATTCGCTTGCAAGTGGTCATCCTGATAAAGGATAGGTACTTAGCATCTTTCTAATTTAGTTAAGAATATTGTTTCAGATGTAACGGCACTAGTTTGAGCATATCATCGGTGAAATTGAAACAACATTTTCTTGTAATCCAATCATTACTGCAAATCATGATTACGGCGACCGATTCTTGTCCCCAAGCATATGCTTCCCGGCGGCACACAGCTCGTCCATCTTGTTTTGCTTCCATCTGGAATATTTTGCACCATATCAAACAGTGAATCAGCTCGTGACGCTCCGTATCTATAGAACGGATTACGTGGGGGCACAAGTGGGAGCAGGGAGCCGACCGCGAACAAATTCCTCTACCGGTGCAAAATAAAAACGTGGACTCCCCTATTCGTAATGCCATTGGTCAGTCGACGGCCGCTAGCGGGGTGCCGATAAGGCCAAACACAATGAAGAACGCAATGGGGCAGTTTCTTATCGTTCTGATGAAACGCAGAAGAGCCTTGCGCTTCAAGGTAAACCTCCCGTGGAGGCGGGCGCACCGGAGGGGAAAGGGCAGGGATGGCCGGATGGGGGACTGATTTCGAAGCTCATATGCTAGAAAAGAAGATAAAGACTCCCAGCTCGCCCGGGGCTACTTCGAAGCACCCGTTCTAAGCCTAATTTGTGGCACGCTAACCGCTATGCATCTATCCCTTTCCCTGCTGGCTTTCGGCGGTAGCTACAGGTCTGCTCGTGGCGACCCGATTCTCGAACATTTTGGAAGTGTTTGGGGTCACGCATAAACGGACGAAGCGGGTCATCCAGCGGGCCTCAAGAGCGCCATATGCCGGTGGACTGTGGGTGATGGTGACTCCCACGTGAGCGACTACTCGATTAGACGTGTGTGTGTGTGTGTATGGGCACTGGTGTGCGTCGGCATGCTGGGTGTGCATCTTCCAGCGTGTTCCAGTACCTGCGCCTGCGTAGCGCGGTGCGTGGGTAAGTGGCACGTTGATTCATCTCGCTCGCCGTCCAGACGTCTGCCTCACGAGGCGCGATCGTCCCGACACCGTTGAAGTTCTTCTTCCGCACGCGGGCGCTTTCGTTGAACCGCTTGCCCTTAGAGAAATTCTTCTTGGCCAGCCGGCGTCCTCCTTTCGTTCCCCGGCCACTCATGCGGATTTGCGAAACCGTTGGCGGTTGCGTATGCCACTTTTTTTTTTGGCCTCTTCTCTCCTCCTTCGTTCGCTCTTTTAGGGTTCTCTTTAGTTCTTGCCCGCGAAGAAGATCTTGCTCGCTTCGGTGCTTTCTGTGCCCTGTTTTCTGTGGCTCTTACACCGTTGGTTTCTATTGCAACGGGTTGGTGTATTTTTTTTGTGTTTCGCTTTACTGTTTTAGCCATCGATTTGCTTGTCCGGGCGTGTACTAACAGTTACACATTTCGGCCCTTGATTTACCTTTTTTCTTTTTCCTGCGTGGTGATGGTTTATGGTTCAATCAAATTAACGAAAGCTTTATATCGTAAGGTTGCAGCACGGCGAAATGCGGTAAAATCCCATTTCCGTTTGGGAAAGGGTGAGCTAGACTTTTCCAAACGGAACGAAGCTGGTCTGTGCATATGTTTGGGATGCTTTACAACAACTACAATTTTCAGATTAATTTGTAACCTTTTTTATGCATTCCTGTCCGCGATTAAGCTGCGCAGAGATGAGATATTAGGGTTTTTTAGTTTAGTCTGGATTGTTGATAGAGCAAACATTCCACACCAAACCATCATTATATGAGGAATGCTTGTTAAAATTTACCATATAGTTTCTGTAGTTCTATAATAGTGTTTTAAAGATATCGTCAAGAATTCCCGATATTTCCCGGGACAAAAATGACATTGAACAACTTTATTGTATTGTAGAACTTGACATAGCAATGTGTTATGTACATCCAGATTTTCAGAAATATAAAATAAAAACAGTCTGAAACATTGCGAGAAAAACCACCATTATTCTGTATCATCATCAATTTCCATGTTGCAATCGACAGACATTATTAGAAGTAATCAACATTTTCATACATTCTTATTGTGGTATTTCCGCACTCGGATTTCCTTCTCTGATACTTTTCTTTAGTAAACTTTACCCTAAATTTCTTACAAGACAGTTTATAATTTAATTATTTTTTTCTGTATTGTATTATAAAAAACAACTCTATTTCAACGATCCAATAGCAGAGAGCAGAGAAATTATTTCGTATCAAAATGTGTTTGCATCTTACTAAATGCTACGAAAAAATGCGAATGAAGAACTAAAGTGTTTAACTAAAGTGAACTAAAGGAAAGAACTAAAGTGTAAAATTAAGAGCAAAAGTGTTTATTTTTTATTTCAATCATTTTTATTGTACTTTTCAATTCTCATGAACCCTTTTTTATACGAGCCTTTCCATTTTTATAGAAACACCATAAAAGACTTTTAAAATAATTATAGTAAAAACAAACTAATCAGGTTAAAGTTAACATGTTTAAAAGCATTAAGTCAAAGGCAACAAGCATAAACATCACCAACATAAATAAACAAAAAATATAAAATTTGTTATATGTAACCATTGCACAAAATCGGTTGTTTTTAAAGAATTGTTGAAAGTTAGTGTGAAAATGAAGTGAAAATTAATAATTCAAGTTTAGTTCACAAACATAATTTACTGTCCATTTTAAAAATTGAACCGTCCTGTACACATTAAACATAAAGAAATCAAAGAACCAAAGAAGAAATTAATTCAATGTAATAAGTAAACATTATTCTTAACAAAAAGCAAGTTTTAATAATTATTCGAAAAGATTAAAATTGTGTGTTTGTGAAGAATAAGCAATTTAAAGTGATAATTAGTAAGCTGCGGAACTATTTGAAAGGTAATTTAATAAAAAAGCCCGTTAAGTGAGTTCCATGTGCAAGTTGTATCATGTACCAGATTTTTACGGTAAAACACGCAGAAATGGTTTATGAAATTGATTTTCGGGAGCATATGCTTTCACACAGCTAAAAGGGCCTTGCGTGGGACGGTTCCACTACTCGGTGGTAGAATGGGAGAGAAAAAAAACCACGCACAAAAAAAAAACAAATGGAACAAACACTTCGTGTTAAGCGTTTTGCCTCGCTCGCAGCAAACCTACGCAGCGAACGATCTGCCGATAGAAAACGCTAGGGAATTCCTTCGCTCCGGCTGCTCATCCCTTTCCCTCCGGGCCCCCAGCGCACCGGGCAGTGCAGGGGTTGCTGCCAACCGTCCGCTGCCGGTACATCCCGCCTCAATTGGCTCATTTGTTCTGTTTCCTCTCTTCCCACACGATCGCGATCGTTTCTGATTTGTTTGCGCTTTCTTTCCACTTTCCCATCGTTACTTTGTCCGCTGCTGGCTGCTGGCTGGCTGTGTGAATCTCGCATCCCCCCATGGACTGGCAGGGGGCTGCCTCTCGCTCGTTCGCCCTGCTCGAGTGGAGCTCTCGATCGCGACTCGGCTCGTCTAAGGCTCGTTCCACGCCTCCCCCCTAGATTCCTCCCTCACGGCATGCGATCTCATAGCACATGTCGTTACGACGGTTTTCTATTCTTCTACTTTTCTCTTCGAACTTTCTTCCTGGCGATTTGAGCGTACCGTCAGGCGAGGAAACGGTTTTTCCTGCCGCAACAACTAGGTGAGGCAGAGCACGCCATCCCGTCCCGGACCGAGATGGGTCCCCGCGCGATGCTGGCGGGTTGTGTTCTATGCTGCGGCCGGCCGTTCTCGTGTGTCTTGTTTCTCTTGCTCCGTCTCTTTCCGGCACTGACATGACTCGGTGACCTAGTTTCGATGCCGAACGGAAGAATCTTGCCGGTTTAATGGTTTCTTGGGGAGGCTTCATGGCATCGTGCCTTGCTTCTTCGAAGGCACCTCTGGCCCGATTCGAAAGCAAGAGACGCGAGCCGGATGCTCGTGTTCTATGCGGGCATACGTGTAACAAACATTCTGCGGGTCTGCCCTTTTGAGCAGAAGAAGTGTGCCTTCAGCATAATTGTCTTCAAACAATCGGTGGAATTTTGAATATATAAAAATAAGAAAGACAGTTTGATAATTGCAATCAAAGTAAAATAATAGAAGCAGATTGTAAGTATCGTGTTGAAAAATGTATAAATTAACATTATACAATTCTAGGTACTTCCTAGAGAGTTCGTTAATGGAACGTCCGAAAGCGATCCAAAATCGAGCTGATCGCTTAACTAAACCACCTCGCCGAATTTAAAGTGCCAAAGTTCGACCGCCAGAAACCGGAACTTGGAATGTCGGCACATGATCGCTTAACTAAACCACCTCGCCGAATTTAAAGTGCCAAAGTTCGACCGCCAGAAACCGGAACTTGGAATGTCGGCACAAATGCGTGCGGGGCTGTGAAATTGCAGAACACTTAAGCTCCTTCCTTCTCGGCGCGCGAGCTCTTTTTCCCGGGCACCCGGTCCGGTTTCCAGCACGCTCCGGCGAGCCCAGCAGCTCGGGTGCCGCTGACGGTCCGCCGACGGTCCGAGACCTAGAAAAGAAAGCGTCCCGGATTCACGTTCGTTCTGCTTTACACATTGGACCTAGCGGTAGACGGGAAATATTTGCGGGCGCGCACACGAAGGTGTGTGTGTGTGGGAGGTGGCCGGAGAAATGGGTCTCTTGCCCGGGCTGCACTTAACGGGCTGTGCGAAGCTACGGTTCTTCTCACCGCGCGATCGTCGGCTGGGTCTGCTGGGTGGGTTCTTTTTGCCGTCTTTCTTTTGAAACTTTCTTCGATCGAGCCGGAGCGGTGCCGCACGATGACGAAGCTTTGCAGTGCGAACGGAACGGTGCGTGAGCGAGAGAGTCCGCGCCGCTAGAAGAGCTTTTTGCTCCGGCTCGTAAAGTGGCGTGAAAGAGAGCGAACACACACACGGACACGCTGCTCACTCCCGAACATTGTGCACTTGCGTAAACTAGGATGATAAGTGTGGAAGAAAGTCGTTCCACGGAAGAGAGAATGAGCGCGGCATAGACATAGCTTCTGGGCAGGAGGCAAGGGGGTGAAGGTGGGCATTGTGAAGGGTGGGTAAGTTTTGAGAAGAATTTCCCACCCTACTCAACATCCCCCGGCCGCCACCCCGGATCCCTCTTCACGGCCGGAGAAAGGAAAACAAAAAAGAGAGCAGCTCAAGAATCGCTCAAAAGAAAGCTCCCGCTGTTTGGGCGGCTGGAGGCGAGCGGATCGCGTGAGTGACGCCGCGCTCTCCGGCGCTCTGCGAAAGAAAGCTCCCGCCGGAGCAGCGAGCGTGCGCAAAGAAGAGTGCGTAAAGGGGTGTGCGAGTCAGCACGACCCGGCTACAAGTGGCGCGCGCCCGCTCTCTCTCTCTCTCTCGCTTTCTCTCTCGCTCCCGCGCCCGGTTTCGCGATGGCATCGTTGCGCGCGAGTCCGGCGAGATAGTACGCGAAAGAGAGGAGACATCAGCCGCCCGGGGCCAGCCCGGGTCTTACGAGTATCCTAACGGGAGAGGCTCTTTCTGCTCCGGTGCAGCAGCGCGCAGAAAAGAAGGCTCCGCCAGGCCGAACGGGCAGAATCACCGATCAGATCAGATCGTACCGGTGGCGCGAGCGATCCAACCGCGCACTAACCGTCCGCAGACCATCCGCCAAAAAAAAGGGGAGTCTGGCAGCGTGCCCACTCGGGAGTGTGTGTTGTTCGTTCATCTGTGCTAGTTTGCTCCGTCCGTTTCTGCGTGTATGGTTTGCTGCGCGAGTGTATGGGGGTTTAGGTGCGCACGAATGGCTTGCTCGTCCTGGCAGG
This sequence comes from Anopheles cracens, assembly GCA_002091845.1. Classification (NCBI taxonomy): domain Eukaryota; kingdom Metazoa; phylum Arthropoda; class Insecta; order Diptera; family Culicidae; genus Anopheles; species Anopheles cracens. The sequence continues at coordinate 143,373 of KZ071572.1, read as the reverse complement.
ATAGTGTATAGTCCGCACGCGATCCTGACGGTCCTGAGAGGAAGCTGTGAAGTTACTCACTCCTGCCAATGTGGTGTGGCCCGCATTCTGCTTCGTTTCTTTCCACAGAAAACACAAAGTGTCAGTTACGAGTCGGTGTGAAAAAAACACTCGAGAAGTGGGGTGATCATAGTAAGCGTGCCTGTCATAAAGCAGGCACTGGAGCTAGTGCGTGAAACGTGAAAAATGAGTTCGGCCATGGTTGGTCTTAGTGATCCGGATGTGAGGTTACCATCTGGACTGTCGTCTTCTTGGGGACAATAGACTTCGGTGCCCACAGTCAGTTGTACTAAATTTGAAGCAAAACGATTGAATTCAAGTGTGCGTGTGAAGAAGGCTCCATACCTACGTCAGGATACAGCCAAAAGAAGCGTTAGTAGACGTGCCGAGAAGTGTTTTGATAGTGTGAAGTGTAAAACAGTGAACAGTGACAGTTGTAACGTGCAGTGATAGCGTTTCTCTTTCCGATATCAGAAAACAGTTCTACGTGTACGGTAAAAGAAGTGCGTCCTGGTGCAAGTGTGCTGTGTGAAGACGAAAATATAGAAGAGTGATACTAGAAGAAGAAACAAACAGCAAACACACACACAACAGTAAAGCTAAGCCGTTTTGACCTCGATTTGTTTGCGATCCAAAATCAAGCTAGACGAGCGAGCGTATGTGTGTTTGGTGGGCATTCGGAAGATGTCGCAACAGTTGAACGCAGCCAGCCACGGTACTACTATGCTCGGTAGTATTGCGAACAGTATCGGAACGAACAATAGCATCGCCTGCAGCATGGGCAACAACATCCCGAACAATCTGACTACCTGTGCTACCATCCCGAACAGTATGATCGCCACCATGTCCAGCCCGGCCGGCGCTGCCTCGAACGGTCCCTCCAGCAACGGTAGCAGCAACGGCGGCACCGGCACCAACGGTAGCAGCAATGGGCCCTCCTCGACCCCGGCCACCCCGACCAACAACTGCCAGTCGATCCGGTACTGCTGTAAGTAGCCAATGCGCCTGCCCTGCGTGCTGATCGATGTCACCCGTGACGACGTCGTCAGACACCCCCTCGAGTGTTGCCTTCAGGACGTTCGGGCATTGCTGGGCTTCGGGTTGCGTTTCCTTTGTTGTACGACGACACGGTCGTTTCGGTTGTTCTCGACTGCGGCGGTTTGTTGTTGATGCCGAACTACAATGTCTGACGATGCTGGCTAATGCTCACCTAGACAGATTCTTATCGCGCGCGAGTTCGCTGCCTGCCATCAGTCTGGGTCGTTTGTCTCTATCGCCCGTCTCGGATTGGGTGTGAGAACTTGAATGGCCGAGAGAAAGAATTTGCTGCAAAGGTATCTCTTGATTCGAAAAAAAAATTTTCCATCTTAAATGTCACTGGAATTGGAATATCGCGCGTGTGTACTATATGCACTTTTTAAGCTCCGTCTGCCCATCGTCTTACACCGCTACGGTACGGTTTCGCCCGAAGAATTCTTTGTGAAGCGCGTGCAATGCAACAAGAAAATCAGTGAAAGTGAGCTGATCGATGGTTGAACGCGGCAGACATGGGCGCACATCGCCCCGCTGGGTACGCAATTTTTACTCGCTACTTTTCTTTTAACGACCGACGACGACGATGCATTTACGCACACGCAAATCGAGCCCCTCTGCTTCGTGCACTGCATTCTCATCATGAAAGCTGCGTGTGTGCGCGAGCGCGCACGCCGTGGGTGCAAAAGAGTGAGAGCGACAGGCGTCCCAGAAGAATCGTTCGCTTCCCCCGGGCGTTCGGAGATCCGATCAAAGATTCAGGTTCAACCTGACCCGACGGGAGGAGCGCGACGTGGGGGAAGCAGAAGACGCAAGTGTCGCCCGCAGGGTTCGTCAGGTTAATGCAGGCGAGCAGGATGGCAGGAGATCCGCTCGAATCGTTCGCTTCCCCCGGGCGTTCGGAGATCCGATCAAAGATTCAGGTTCAACCTGACCCGACGGGGGGGAGCGCGACGGGGGAAGCAGAAGACGCAAGTGTCGCCCGCAGGGTTCGTCAGGTTAATGCAGGCGAGCAGGATGGCAGGAGATCCGCTCGGGTCGGAATGAGGTTCTTTCTTGCCTTTTCTCTGCGCACGTCTCAGCGCACGCTGTGGTGGCACATACTGCACACGCGCACACCGAAGAAGGAGATGGAATGCCTGAAAGACCTCTGCCTAAGACCTTGCTGCCCGCTCGTACCGCGTCGGTACGAATTCACGATTATCATCATCGCGCTCGAAGCCCTGGTGAAAGTCTTTCACGCGCGTTGGCGCGTTGTGAATTGTTTTGTGTTGTGGCTGCCCTTCCAGGGCGGCCTCCATTCTTCACTGTGACCACCGCCATGGGGCTCGACGCTGGAACGCGCTTTTCAACACGAACACCGAAGAATCGTAGTACCTGCTGCGTACCGGATCTACACGCACGAAAGGCCCCTCGGTACGATGATTCTTCGTTCGGTTGCGTGTCTGTTGTTTCTTGTTTCTGCTCGCGAGCATCATGCAACATCCGCCGAGGGCTTGCTCACTATACCCGCCCGAGAGAAAGAGGAAGAGCGAAAGAAGCATAATGTTGAAATCTCCGGTTTTGGGGAGCAGTCCGATCCGAGAGCTAAAAGGGAAAAGAATCTGGGTCAATCGACCTGGCCCCCCTCGGCTGGGTCAGACCACAGGCGCAGATCGAAGCGCTGTTTGATCCTGGAACTGTGAAGATCTCGCAGTCTCTCCACTGCCTCGGACACTGAGTCATGCCGGACGCGGTGGAAAGAGAACCCCGTCTACGCAACGCCAACTTCTGCCTCGTACGATCGCTCATGGCTTGGGTTTTCCCCGAACGAAACAACGACAAAAAAGCTAGCATTCCGGTAGCGCCTTGGTGGTGGTGGAAAACTGCATCAC
>KZ071572.1:126148-139541 GCA_002091845.1 Anopheles cracens | reverse complement strand
CGGTGGGGCGATCCGAATCACCAGCATTCACCACCGAACGTAATTTACGAATCCGCCCCGAAGAAAGAGAGAAGGGAGTCCGCGCGCGCGCGCGCGTATTGCGTCGTGGCCTCGCGATCACAATGCGCGACAGGTGTGGCAGAGGAAGATTGCACAGGCACCGTCGATCAGGCAGGACGCGAGGACAACGGTGGAAGGATGGCTTTTTCGGTGATTTATCACGGAAAAGCGAAAGCTTCATTTCTCGTGTGGAGGTAGACAATGATGAATGCCAATAAAAAGAAAACAACATCCATGATCCCTGGGGAAAGCATGGGCAGAACTCTAGAGGAACGTTCGTTGGTTTATGTAAAATGCTTTTAAATTTTACTATAACGAAAAGGTTGGTGGCATAAAAATCTGATGTCGAAAAATGGCCCTAGCTCGAGTCGCAGTTTTGACAGCTCTCATTGCAAAACTACGGATCCACTTATCAACGTTGCTTATGTTCCTCCACATCACGTCACAGCAAGAGACCTTTGGGTTTTATGCGAGCATACAATCAGAGCGTTCAAGAGACAGCTGAAGGAGAGGCACAATGTTTCCATCTTAAATGTCACTGGAATTGGAATATCGCGCGTGTGTACTATATGCACTTTTTAAGCTCCGTCTGCCCATCGTCTTTCGACCGTCGCGCGGCTGCGGGCAGGCTATGCGGTGGCTTTCCTTCTCGGTTTTCTGTCATCTTCCTTCATTGCCCCCCGCCTCTGGTGGTGCTCCTACCCTTCGGTTGGGGCTTTTTTTTCGCTTTACCACCTTTTGTCGCTTTTCTTCTTCGTTGCGATTCCGATAGCTGCTGCAGCGGGCGACGTGTGACGAAACTTGAGCCGTTTTAGACGAAACCTAGTGGTTTTCTAGCAGGCGCACCGCTTCCCATCCTGTTACCCATCTTATCGTGCACTTTTTCGGTGGCCCGTGTGTGTGTGTGCCTTTGTGCTGAAGTTGATTCATGCAACCCCAAACTGTCACCCTGCCAAGCGAAAGCGAATTGTTGCAGGCGAAGAAGAATGGTTGTAATTTTGTTTTACCTTGTGCCTCATGTCATATCAAGCTTACTACAGGTGTACCATCTAGCCAATCGTTTCTAATGAAGATAACATCATGGTATAGATTTTATTTTGAATTAAAATGAATTAATTTTCTTTTAAAAAAAAACGAGATTGTTTTGAAGCTACGATTTGCTGTGCAGAGACACCTCATAGAAACGTACAGTCAACACTTTCTTTATGATCGACTGTTGTGATGTTATCAACTCCATGCCAGTACTTCAACACACTCTCACCGTAAAGTATTCGCTATGAAGGGTAATTCCATTCGAGCTGTGTTTAAGCGCGACCTTAGAATCGCCATCAGCTGATAGATGAAGACCGCAAATGAACGATTGACGCTCGCATGGGAGGCTTTCTTCTGATTCTGATAAGCCATCGAACTGATCGTCGAGATTCCCGCGCTTCTTCTCCTTCCTCCCCGGAGCATGCGCATTATGCTGCACCTGTAGCGAATGAAAATAATAAACTTGCTCTCGTTTAGTTGCCTCCCTAGTAATCATCCCCGATCGATCGTTGCCCCGTGGTGGCTCGGGAACGGAAACCTATCTGGTTGATCTTGTGGCTTAGGATCATGGAAGATCTCGGTGGATCCAAGGGGGGAAGCTTGCTGGTGGTAGTGGCATTAGATGGGAGCAAGCAAAACAACAAGAAATGGAGAGCCAGAGAGAGAAAGAGAGCGAGAGAAAGAGAGATTAGTAATTTCAGCTTCAACCCCTATGATGGTTGCGGTGACGATGGTAGTGGTAGTGACCAGCACTAGTACTATGAGGTTCGGTTGCCGTGCTAGTGTGCTCGTGGCGCTCCCTGCCCTCCTCCATCCCTGCCCTCTCCCACTCTTTAGTAGCTGCTTGACACGGCCTAGCACAAGGGTTGAAGAGAAATTTTCATTCCGCTTTCTAGCTTTCTTTCCGCCGCAGTTCGTTCTCCTTTCTCCCGTCTCGGATTGGGTGTGAGAACTTGAATGGCCGAGAGAAAGAATTTGCTGCAAAGGTATCTCTTGATTCGAAAAAAAAAACGAGATTGTTTTGAAGCTACGATTTGCTGTGCAGAGACACCTCATAGAAACGTACAGTCAACACTTTCTTTATGGGGGAAGCAGAAGACGCAAGTGTCGCCCGCAGGGTTCGTCAGGTTAATGCAGGCGAGCAGGATGGCAGGAGATCCGCTCGGGTCGGAATGAGGTTCTTTCTTGCCTTTTCTCTGCGCACGTCTCAGCGCACGCTGTGGTGGCACATACTGCACACGCGCACACCGAAGAAGGAGATGGAATGCCTGAAAGACCTCTGCCTAAGACCTTGCTGCCCGCTCGTACCGCGTCGGTACGAATTCACGATTATCATCATCGCGCTCGAAGCCCTGGTGAAAGTCTTTCACGCGCGTTGGCGCGTTGTGAATTGTTTTGTGTTGTGGCTGCCCTTCCAGGGCGGCCTCCATTCTTCACTGTGACCACCGCCATGGGGCTCGACGCTGGAACGCGCTTTTCAACACGAACACCGAAGAATCGTAGTACCTGCTGCGTACCGGATCTACACGCACGAAAGGCCCCTCGGTACGATGATTCTTCGTTCGGTTGCGTGTCTGTTGTTTCTTGTTTCTGCTCGCGAGCATCATGCAACATCCGCCGAGGGCTTGCTCACTATACCCGCCCGAGAGAAAGAGGAAGAGCGAAAGAAGCATAATGTTGAAATCTCCGGTTTTGGGGAGCAGTCCGATCCGAGAGCTAAAAGGGAAAAGAATCTGGGTCAATCGACCTGGCCCCCCTCGGCTGGGTCAGACCACAGGCGCAGATCGAAGCGCTGTGGGATCCTGGAACTGTGAAGATCTCGCAGTCTCTCCACTGCCTCGGACACTGAGTCATGCCGGACGCGGTGGAAAGAGAACCCCGTCTACGCAACGCCAACTTCTGCCTCGTACGATCGCTCATGGCTTGGGTTTTCCCCGAACGAAACAACGACAAAAAAGCTAGCATTCCGGTAGCGCCTTGGTGGTGGTGGAAAACTGCATCACCCCTGCTCATTTCCTTTCGACCGAGTGGTGGATGAAGCGGCTATTAAAGATCCAAGCAAGCATGAAGCTCCAAGCAGAAGACTGTACAACAAAGCAAAGCTAGCGAGCTTTTCCAAAAGCAGACAAAACACTACTAAACCTATTCGAAAGTTTCAAACTTCCCCCACCACGTAGGTGACAACCCAGACTTAGGTGACAGCTGCTTATTGCTGCGTAGAAGCCTTACCGCGCGATCGTACAACTTCTGGACATTCGGATCGCCAAAGTTTGCCGCGCCACCTTGCGCACCTTTGGCTAGCGGCGCAGGAAAGTGAAACTACGTCTTTAACACTTTCTAATCAATCGATACCGTCCCTCGGTTCGGTCGGGCGGAGAAAGTGCCAAGTGGAGCGGTGGGAGGGAGGGGTGGAGGACAAAGACAAACCCTACGCGCCCCTCTGCTTACGCGCTGTTGTCGCCCCGGCTCGGCTCGGTTTTGATTTGTGCTTAGAGGGGGGGGGAACACCGAGTTTCAAGGCCAACCAGCTTTTGGGCGAAACGCGAAAACTAAACATTCACATGGAAAAACGACGAAAAAAAAAGCCTTAAGAACTGCGCAAAAAGAGAATTTTCCCTCCCATAACCGGAGACAGTCGAGAGACGCTGCACCCAGCAAACAACGCGGTGGCCAAGCTTTCCATTCGTTTGCAGAAGGTTTATTTTCTCATTAAAATTATTTAACACTCGCCCCGAAAGATAGCAATCGCCGAGGAGGGCGCGCGCGTGAGGCGAAATTCGTGATGAAAAGCCAAAGCTAAGCGCCTGCGCGCTCACCGGGCGCATCTGGACGCGCCGCATCGTCTGGGGCCGAATGTGTGTGTGTGTCTGCGCACGACAAGCCCACTTCTTCCGCTGCAGTAAGAACGCCGTTACATGGCCGGCTTCTAACGATGGCGAAGGCCAACGCTGACGCACTTGGCGCGCAGAACGCCAAAGTCAAGGTTTTCTCCCCTCCCCCCCCCCACCCTCTGTTGTCGTAAGGGTGTACACACGCGGAAGGGGTGGTAGCACCGTTAATAAGAAAACCGGCTTCGACCCTCCCTCCCCGGCGACGACGACGGTGACGGCGGTGGGCAAGAATGAAGAATGAAGAGAACAAAACAGAACCCGCGAAAGTAGGTTAAGCGTAAAAGCTAACGGTTCTTAACCGGTCCGGTGCGTAAGCGGGTCTTGAGAAGTGGATCCCAGCCGTCGGTTCGATGAGAGTAGCGCGTGACGGGTAGAGAGAGAGAGAGCACACGGTCGAGCGAGAGAACGGAGAGAACTTCGAGCGTCGAGCTTTCTCCGCTAAAGCTCCTCCCCACGAAGGGCCCACAAAACTAGCGCGAGAACGGTTAAGAAACATCGTGCGCGGCTACGAAAGCGGAAACCGATTGGCTTATTTTTTGTCCCGTTCTAGAGCGTGCGTCCGCCAGGAACGAGAACATCTCGTCCGAAACCGTGCGTAACGTGGAAGCGATTGAACGCCGACTAGTGAACCGATGTGTTTGGTGTCACGTCCTGCCCTTTTTACGTGCTTATCCAGTGCGTTTTTTAACCGATTTTTTCTTCCTTCCCGTGGTGGTCCTATCTACTCCGAAGATCCTGTCCACTTTCCCAGCGTTTGGCTATTTTGAGAAAATTTTGCCAACACCTTACCCGCCACATTTGAGTCGTGTCGTGTCGTGTCGTTGCCGGAGAAAAAAATGCGTTTCTTTATCTGTTTGTCGCTGCTAACCCCGGGGCTGATTTTCTCACGAGAAGCTCCGGTACGTTGGAGGCACGATAAAAGGGTCATGCCTCGTCAAGGGCGCACACCACCGAACCGCAAGGTAAGAGGTACGTGTGTTAGTTTTGAAAATGTCGAGCAAAGAATTTTGACAAACTTTCCGAAAAACTCTGGCCCCAGCCGTGCCCACTCGGTTATTTGGTTGCGAGCGTAAACAAAGGGCGATGTGTTGTAGTGTTTCATTTTTGGGGACATTGCAGGGGGGGGGAACACCGAGTTTCAAGGCCAACCAGCTTTTGGGCGAAACGCGAAAACTAAACATTCACATGGAAAAACGACGAAAAAAAAAGCCTTAAGAACTGCGCAAAAAGAGAATTTTCCCTCCCATAACCGGAGACAGTCGAGAGACGCTGCACCCAGCAAACAACGCGGTGGCCAAGCTTTCCATTCGTTTGCAGAAGGTTTATTTTCTCATTAAAATTATTTAACACTCGCCCCGAAAGATAGCAATCGCAGAGGAGGGCGCGCGCGTGAGGCGAAATTCGTGATGAAAAGCCAAAGCTAAGCGCCTGCGCGCTCACCGGGCGCATCTGGACGCGCCGCATCGTCTGGGGCCGAAGAGGCGAGTACCGCTCCGGCGGGCAAACTTTCTACCGGTCGGGCACAGGTGTTGCATTGGAAAATGTTTATACTTTGCAGGTTCGGAAAATGCTATGCTATTTACCGAGCGGTACGCATCAGGCCGCAATCGCAGCAAAGGGTTTCGAAGATGAACGGTGGAGCGCTCTATCGCATCAAATCGTGGCGATTGTGGTTTTGTTTGTGGCAGAATCGAGTGTGAGTAGAAAATAATCTACATCCACTTTCGCCTGCGATGATGATGATGATGATGTTGATGGCTGGTAGCCCTCACAGTGGCAAGTTGCATAAACGCAAACACACACACACACGCTCACTCGATCGAACCAGGAAACGAACGGCTTGATTTTTCATGTTTTCATCATCATCTGCTAAAAGAGGCTTATTCCACAGCACTGATTAGCGTGTGCAATTGGTGGCTCTCGGAGTGGCTCTCGTTGCGCTCGTCCACCATTAGTGCCTCACTCGCTAATTTATGTCTACCGAGCAGACGAGCAGAAGGGTGGCACACAGAGAAAAAAAAAACGATACCGTAGAGCGAGCTGCGGAACATCACATCACCCGGAACTACTGAGAAACTGCAGGCACAACAAAACAAACATCAGGTGGCAGATTCTCGAAACTCACACAAATCAATGGACTTTTATTGCCTACGTTCGCCATCACCACCAACACCCCCGAAACGCGTCTCTTCCACGGGTCCGAAACGCTATCAGTCCATTATCGGCGGTGATCACGTGCTGGCACGGGTAGAACTTCGCACCGAGACTTACGAACCAAACAGAATGTAGGCAGGTACGGCCCGTAGATGCTCCGATCGGGCTGTTCTGATAAGCGGGAAACAGCATACCTGAATTGCCACTTAGCATACGTCGGGTTCGGCGTTCCGTCCCACCCGATCGGGGCCACCGATTTCCGAGAACGGCTGGACGGCTACCACGCACGTGAGTACACTATCGTGTCCCAGCGAATCGAGTCCCAAACGGGAGTGATGTCGATGATAACAGGGTGAACTATCCGTAAGGCCAAAAACATGATGATGGTGGTGTTGCGGTGTAGTGGATGCATAATTAAAGTTTAAGCAGACAGATTTGGTGCATTTTCGCTCGTCTGCTGTCCACTCCACCCCTTACTCTGAGTTAAACGGCCGGAGTGTTAATATCGTTTTACCGCCGGAAACAATTTAGCTCCCTTAAGTGGCTTCTGGGGCGTAATCTTCGAATGGGCCTACGCTGAATCTAGGTTGCGCGTTTCGTAGCTCCGGCAGCGTTAAAAGAGGCTTATTCCACAGCACTGATTAGCGTGTGCAATTGGTGGCTCTCGGAGTGGCTCTCGTTGCGCTCGTCCACCATTAGTGCCTCACTCGCTAATTTATGTCTACCGAGCAGACGAGCAGAAGGGTGGCACACAGAGAAAAAAAAATTCTTTTCCCCCCCACACTGCTCGCTGCTACGGCTTTCTATTTCCACTTGTATTCTTTCTTCGCGCTAAGCTTTCGTTAACCGCACACATTTTTCTATTGGCGTTTTCGTTAATGTTGTACTTATCTCGCTCACCATGTGGAAGGTGCTTTCTTTCTGTATGGTTCGATTCTCCCATTCGAGAGCGTGCCCAACGGCAGATGCTTGAGCACGCCGTGCGCAGGCCGGACTTGCCGAGGACTTCCTGCGCTGACCATTACCAGCACTCGGTTTTGGCTTATCTGATGCCAGCGTCTTTCTCGCTTATAATTAATTGCATTTTGTACCACTTGTACGGCTAGTAGCGATTGGTTTCGTTCGTCTGTTCGCCCTCGCATCCTCACAGATCAGTTCGGGTGGTTGGACACAAAAAAATGAACATTCTTAGGTACTTTCTACAAAGAAGCCTCTGTGGCAATGAAATTGATGTACTTCATTTGATCCCTTTTATATCTGAAGCCTGATAAAGCCTGATGCACTGATTTCAGTTTTCAAAATCCCTCTATACTATACTCTCTCTTTCTCTTTCTTTATCTCTCTCTATTTATATCTCTTTACATGTGTAGTTTATCTCACTGATTCCTCTACGCACGGTACAGTAACAATTTAGCACGCATCAAATCGTAGTAGCTCTCTCTCTCTCTCTTCCTCCCAAATCCACCGAAAAGACAGATCGACGGCAATCTAATTACCAACGCACTCCAGGAACACCCGCAATGGAACGGCGACCATCTCCCTTCACAGTTCCCTCCCAGCCCCCTCCACCCTCCCACATTCATCCACTTGCGTGAGTGATTAATGAGTCCAATTTCAAGCTCAGCTGCCGATCCGAAAAACCGACGCACGCACGGCTTAGAACGGAGGTTAGACGCACCGCGCCAACCGCGTCGAGTAACTGTTCTTCAGTTCCTGCTCCTAGCAAAGATCAGCTAACCGATACGCCGGGCCGGAGCGCTTTGGCTGAGCATTATATCATTATTAAAATGTGCTTTGTTTCTGGCCCCTCCATTCATTAAACATTTTACTGCCGTCGCTTCCGCGCGCTTTACGACTAGGATCCGTTCTCGATCCGGTTGCGATGTGTGTGAAGAGAGCGCAGATGTACCGGTTTGGTTTCGTGAATCGTAAAAGATGATCGAATTTTCGGGACGGTTACAAATGCGAGGCAATTAACTTAAAATGGAATCTATCAACTTCTCAAATTTTGCAATCAACAACAAGCCAAAACTTCGCCCTTCGTGTTTAGTTGTTCCTTCAAAGGTATCAAAGTTGTTTGATAAAATATGTTAGAATACTAATATCCAAATCCAAATTCAACTAAAATGAGCCAAAAGCATCAATAATACTAAAACTTGCAAAAAAGACTCCAACCAATCCACAACACTTGGTCCAAGTGCAAAGATGTACTAATCCTATTTCGCTTCCGTACGTAAGGATGTGATCAGCAATTTTAAATACGTCCCACCCTGGGATGAAGAAAAGCTGTGAGCAACGATCATCCAACACCATTTCCTGGTAACCTACTTTCGTTCGTACGAGAACAAGATCATCAGCGCTAGCCTCATATTCGAGCGCATCATGCAAAGCAGAACGGAAACCAACCCCTAAAAGAGGGACGCCAGCGTCACATCCTCAAGAATCTCGAGGCAACGGTCGGAGCAAACACGGAGAAGAGCTTCCAGCCGTACTGAGCAGTGTCTACCCAGACCAAACCACCACCAGGAACCTCCCGCGATGATGGTCAATCGTCCCACTCCAAGAAGCGAGCAAGTAGGGTGGAAAGGCCGCTGTACCGTTCTTTCTCCGCTTCGTAGGATCCTCTTTGTTGCTGGTGAGTGTCTGATCGCGGATCGGCATCAGCGGCTTGTGTCCTTTTCGCTCATCTGTTCGCCACTGCCTCGGTCCCGCTCTTCGGCTCAACTTCGCTCCCTCTTCACGGTATGAATAATAAGCGAGCCGGCCGAAAGAATGCTGCTACAGCGCGTGTCGCTGCATGTGCCTGTGGTCAACGCTGTGTACCGAGCGCGCGTGGTGCGCCACGGAAAGTAGGACACACGGCACGAAAGTACACACCCGACAATTTCTCCACCCTTCGCACGCGATCATCCCGCGTGCGAGCATCCAGCATCCAGCACGCGTACGGAGGTGGAGGACGATCAGCTTCGCCGTGCGACCTGTACGCGGCCGAGGGCTTGAATGTCACGAATGGAACGACCGGCAACCTCACCACAACCTTCACGACCGTCGCGAGCGAAAAAATCCAAAGGGAAGGTGACGTAGAATAGTAGGTTTTGATCGAGGGTTCGAGGGTCAGGTTTCGAATCACTTGAGGGTGGTAAAATTTTAGGAATTTCAATTGCTCGCAAATGACCGGGCGTGCTCCTGAAGAGTGACCAAATTGGAGACCCATCACGTCATCGCGTCTTGTCCGGGCGCGATGATGCGCCACCACTCCGTAACAATAATCCGTTTGCAGCAGAGAAAGCTTGACATAGTTCTCTTCCCATGGCATTCTCTCGTTTGCACGCGTGCGGCAGCGCCATCTTTCATGAGCAGAAACAAAACTGCTCCCCGAACAAAGGGAACAATGTAGCGATGCGTTCACAGTAAGGACCGGCACAGACAGTGGCGACGATGGAGATGAGTGAAATAAAAAGTGTTTTAACTCCAGCGCGACCGGAGGGAGAATTTAATATCCAAACGAGCTGATCGTTCGTGCGAGGCTGAAAGTTGAAATTTTTATCGACATTCGCTGCTTTGTTGATGGATGTCGTGCGCTACTATTAAAAGAATAAAGCTCATTTCTCGTTCCACATTTAAACGGTTTATGTGTGTTATCCCTTGTTTCATTCCACGTTTAAATTAATTAATAACTTGGTAAGCCCGGCAACGCACGAGCGCTAAAACATTGCTCCAGCGAGCATATTTCTGGACGCTTTCCCCAAAAAAACACACACCGACAATGCGCTCTTACTACCTACCTTGTACTCCTGCAGCAGATTGTTCCATTTCTTGATGATTTTCGAAATCGGTAAAGGCACGCTGAGTTCTCGTTCGACCACACTGCAACGAAACGAAGTAAATAGCAATCAGTAAGAGAGAGAGAGAGAAGGAGAGGGAGTAAACGTACGGTTGGTGCATTCTTCCTCTTTTGCAGCTTCTTTTGTTTACAGGGATACTGCCTTAAAGCTTCATCGTGTGCTCTAGACATCACTCGAGGAAGGGGGGGGGGGAGACCTGTTTTTACGTGTGGTTTCTTCTGGGAAGAGAGTGAGAAACTTTCCCAAAAAAAAAACGGCAGCTCCGCGCCAAGTTTTGCTTTCATGTGTGAGAAGTGGACAATTCAATCTAGTGTCTTTTCTTGGCGCAGGCGAGTTTTCTCGTCGAGTGTGGCTTCCGATGGAAAGCACAGTGTGGCGCTACTCCAGTGAGCAGTTTTTACACCGCCTCTTACTATCTCATTTTCTCCCAAAACTCTACTTCCGGCCCGATATCGAAATGGTATAAGCGCCGTGCCCGTTTTGGGCAATAAAATATGGAGATTGCAAATTTCCTTCCTTTTCTTTAATGTAAATCAATAGTTTTGTGCCGCGAAATCGAGAGCAGCATTGCAGACGGCAGCAAAAACACAAACAAACAAATCTGTCAAATCTTGACAGATTCAGAGCTGTAGAGAACGGCGCGATTGGAACGAAGATATTTGCCCGCTAGGGCGACCCAAGATGCATCGGGATTGCGACAACTTTTCGATCGCCTCCGTACTTTGTTCTCCTGCCTGCCAAAAACCAGCTCCGGTCGCCTCCAGCTGATAGTCTCCCTGGCACGATCGCCGGCACGGTCTGATGAATTGCACCGTTGACGTCGTGCCTTCATCCCGCATTCGCTTCGCACTATCTTTCTTCGGCGGATTGTTTCTTCGCCCCACCTCCTTCTCGGTTTCGCACATTCCATTTCACCACCCTTTTGTTAACATAATTCTGCACACATATGCTTGATGATCACCTCCAAGCATGTGTGTGTGTGTGTGTCGGTGCGCTTTTGCGAGAGTGCTTCACTTCTTCATCATCCTGCTTCTGCTTCGCCGATACGTTGTTTTGTCTGCGAATGTTTTGTTGCAAATTTCACTTTTATCGCTTTCGGCTCAGTTTGCATTGGTGTTTTCTTTTTCACCACTTCTGCCGGTTGGCCGGAATGGGCTGGTGTGTGTGTGTGTGCGAGGGGAAAAAGTAGAAAGTGAAACTCTTCGCCACGATCTTCTCCGCGATCGCGAGTCGTCGCATGCCTAAGAGACATGGTCAGTGGCACGCCAATGTTTTCATCACTAATTATCAGTCCGTCCGTCCGTCCGTGCGGCTCCCGCACGCCTGCTCCTGCTCAAGCAGCACAAACTCGAACGATTGACATCACTAGTGGCAGCGAGCTGCAGCCGCTACTAATATCACCCGTGCTAGTCTCCCTCCCAACCGCCCGACTCCACGCCATCATCCACGGAAAAGGCTCCACGATCGGCTTGGTGCGAGTCGATGGGAGTTGGTTTTGTTTTTGTTGCCGCGCTTTGATATCGCTTGCCACCTAATCCACCCCGCTCGCAGCACCGATCTCGTGCGGGGTGTTCTCCGCCATCGCCTGTTTTCCATTTCTAGACTCCTGCTAATTGAACCTCTGCGACCTTGTCGGAATGCTTCGATCGGAGCGTGCCGGTGTGGTGGTGGTGTGCCTCCACAATCAGCGAGGAGATCCGGCAACGCAACAAACTGAGCACTTTCACCAGAGGGACCGCAGTAACCTGCTGGATAGAAGCGATGACCCAGACTCCAGAGTCCGTCCGTTTTCGACCTCAGCGTCGACGGGTCCGAGAGGGAGCATGTGCTACCGACCGATCAGCAAATGTCTCCAAGCAAGTGCACTTCAGCTATGATCGACGGGTGCAAAGTCCGCGCCATTGACGGACTCATCTGTAGTTAGATTTAACTGAAGTACATTACGTTGGGTCGTACAAGAACGATACGAGGAAATGAAACGTTCGGTTTCGATGCAGTTATCAAACAAATCTGTCAAATCTTGACAGATTCAGAGCTGTAGAGAACGGCGCGATTGGAACGAAGATATTTGCCCGCTAGGGCGACCCAAGATGCATCGGGATTGCGACAACTTTTCGATCGCCTCCGTACTTTGTTCTCCTGCCTGCCAAAAACCAGCTCCGGTCGCCTCCAGCTGATAGTCTCCCTGGCACGTCGGTAAAGGCACGCTGAGTTCTCGTTCGACCACACTGCAACGAAACGAAGTAAATAGCAATCAGTAAGAGAGAGAGAGAGAAGGAGAGGGAGTAAACGTACGGTGGAAAGCGCACTGTGCGCAGATAGCAAAACGCAAAACAACGAGCCGAGATAAAATAAACGAAATAACGAACGAAGACATGTGCTCGAGGGGAGAGGTAAAAAACGTACAACGAAGCGAAAGGTGTACGGCAAACCGGGTGTGACATCGCCACTTGAGCAGCGGTCGTCATCGCTCGGGCGACGCTGGGCGCCGCTGGGTGGATGCGAAAGCGGGCGGGTTTCGCCGGCTCGTAAAACGGTAACGAGAACATCCCGGTCGCGATGGAAGCACCGGGCGGGAGAGAAAGTTGCCGCGGCGCATCGCCCGCAGCAGACTGGCCGGAGAACACGGGCCGGTCCCGTATGCGAGAGGTTTTACAGCGGCAACAAAAACCAAGCGACGAACCCGCGCCAGCTCCGAACAGGTCCTTCTCGGAAGCGTTGCCCGGGCGAGCTCGTGCAGAGAACAAAAGCGAGGATGGCGAGCCCACGGGTGGACCAAATTTAGGTTAACTCCAGTTTACGGGCAGCGTCGCCATGGCGATGACTCGCAGACTCCCGCGGGTTCGCAGCGCGTACGCGTACGCGTACCAACTGCACCTGTTTCGGCCCCACGGAGCAGCGTGTTTTCTGTCGCGTCACGAAACAAGCAGCACCTCGCCGTTCCGTGACGAAACGGATCGGGCAGATTGATGAATAATGACACATATGATGACGACGACAACGGCGCGCGGCTTTCTCTTTCGCTGGGCTGTCACTTTTCGGCTGGGCCACGGTAATTTCTCCGCGCTGCTTTAGAAGCCCGGCTCGCCTCCATAGTGCGCGTGATGAACCACTTATCAGAGCGCGCACTGCAGCGATCGCGTTGTGGCGGAGAAGAACATGGGAGAAGCGATGTGCATCGGGATCCCTGCGGGCATTGAAGGCGCTTTGCCGTCATCATCGTCTCCCCATCAAACGAACGCCATTTGCCCGGGTGCATTCTTCTGCACTCGAACCATAATCTGTCGCAGCGGAAAGTCGAGCGCACGCTCACCGAAAGAGACGCATCGTACGCATTCTGCGCGCGTTCGTTCGCACAAACAGATGTCGAGCAAAAACGGATCGTAAAGAAAGGGGTAAGAGTTTTCCATC